>VZTL01007341.1:63962-82739 GCA_013400535.1 Scopus umbretta
CTTCTTGAGTCACCTGCCCCTTCTTCCAAAGGTGGTAAACTCTTCTTTTTTTCCTGAGTCCCAACAAAAGCTCCCTGTTCAGCCAGGCCGGTCGTCTTCCCTGCTGGTTTGTCTTAAGGCACATGGAGACAGCCTGCTCCTGTGGCTTTAAGACTTCCTTCTTGAAGAATGTCCAGCCTTCCTGGACCCCTTTGCCCTTCAGGATTGTCTCCCAAGGGACTCTCTCAACCAGTGTCCTGAACAGGCCAAAGACTGCCGGAAGTCCATGGTAGAGGTTTTGCTGACCAACCTCCTTAATTGACTGAGAAGCTAAAAACTTCACCAAGAAGTGAAAACTCAGGTCCCAAGCCTCCCACATTTACCTTGCTGGGAAAAACAACCTCCTATCGGCTTGCAGCTGAGCTTTTCGCAGACTCACATCTTAGAAGGATGGCAGAAGTCAGTTTCTGGAGACCTCCAAAGCACAGTCTCTGCTAGATAAATGGCTTTAAAAATTGCTAGTGCAGGTGTGCTATTAACAACAGTACCTGAATATGTTCCTTGCGATCAGAGAAAAACACCTTCCAAATCAGCATGTTTCTGAGAAATCTGCACATGTCAGAGCCAGTGGGGGAACTCACAGTTTACCATAGTACCATGGGCAAAAAGAGGCAATTTCAACATTTTTTTATCGACTTCCTGAAGTTACACTATAAGGCTTTTGGTGTTGGGGGTTCAAAGCACTCAGTGAAGATGGAGCTGGTTTTATTCTCATTTTACAAGCAGGGAAGCTGAGCTGAACAAAGATAGAATCATAGAATAGAATCATAGAACAGTTTGGGTTGGAACAGACCTTTAACGGTCATCTAGTCCAAAACCCTCCCTGCAACAAGCAGGACATCTTCAACTAGATCAGGTTGCTCAGAGTCCCATCCAACCTGACCTTGAATGTTTCCAGGGATGGAGCAACTACCACCTCTGTGGGCAATCTGTGCCAGTGTTTCACCACCCTCATTGTAAAAACCTTCTTCCTTATATCTAGTCTGAATCTTCCCCCTGTCGCAACAGGCCCTGCTAAAAAGTCTGTGCCCCTTTAAGTACTGAAAGGCTGCAGTAAGATCTCCCCAGGGTGAAGATGGGTGAAGAGAGTTGCCAAGGGATAGCACATAGCCATTGAACTCCTGGCTCCCAGGTCCTCCTGCAAAGCCTTGCTGCTGCTTCCAGGACCTCCTGGGCTCCAGTGTTGTGCTGCCCTGGACCCCTCTGCCAGCCCCACCACTGACAGGCAGGAACAGAGTGGTGTTTTTTTTTCTTATAACTACCCCTCATCTGGCACAACTGATTCACCCCGTCTTTTGTTATGTAAAATGAGATACAGCTCTGGGTATTTCAGAGGGAAGAAGAGCAAACCAAGAAAGCTGCAGGATTTTTGTGGTTGCCATCGAGTCTGTCCATTCTGTGCATCTTGTAAAACTACACAAACAGGTCCAAAAAATATTCTGTTCTTATTCCATCGTACATAACCAGGCCCCCGAACCAATACTTAAACAACAAAAAAGAGCAATAGCAAATATTATAACCTAATTTTTAGATTTGGGAAGGGGTTATGTTAACATATGTCTTAATAATTCCTCTACCAGATTATTTTAATAACATTGTCATCACTGTGGTGGCCACTGGGAGAAACCTAACAGCTAAGGTGAATGGGAGAGCTGCACAGCAGTGAGAAGAGGCAGCCCAGCACACAAAAGTAGTAACAAATACTACATCAATAAATGAAGAGCAGAAGTGAAGAGCATGTGAAAGAAGGGTTTTTCTGCCACTTGGATTCTGCTGGGGTAAGAGACCTCCATGGATTACAGGAAAAGTTGTTAGCAGCAAGCAAATACGCTCTCTATTTGAGGAGCAGAGACAGGGATCACGAAGACAAGATTGATGCCAATGCCAGTGTAGAAAATAGAGGCTGTATGATAAAATATCACATTGCTGGTTCCTTTTGGGTCTCTGCTTTGCCAGATCACACAGCCCAGCAGCTACAGACCAAATGTACAAGGCCAAACAAGCCTTTGGGCAGCCTGGAGAGCCCATCCCTCTCCCTGCCACCTTTATGGGTGTTGCTCAGCATTTCCTCCAGTGAAGGCTTCACCTTGCCAGAGCACAGTCTTTAACACTTTCCCTGGTGAACATGGGCTATAAACTGAATTGTTATCACAAAGCAACTGCTCGCTTTTAACAGGTACCTCTGACTTTTGCAACATGGCCCTTGATCAGATTTTCTCAGATCATTGTTCCCATAGGTGCCCTTCCAGTCTTTACTGAGCTGGGGTGACGGACCCTACAGCTCTCAGAGTAATGGTTTTACAGAGCCTCAGGGCTTGATTTACGCATGCTAATGCATCTACCTGGGCACAGTAGGCAATGAAAGAAGCTGTAGCCCACGTGAATGTAACCTGGTCAGAGCAGCTGCACATGTGAAACGTTACTAGAAACTGTGTGTCTGGGACAGACTCACACAAGAGATGGACCATTTGGTCTTTATGAAGCTGGGATGAAATGCCCTATGTGCATTCTTTCCTTTTGTGATTTCCATAGCATCCTCTGGCTCACTTTGTCCGCTCAGCGGATCTTGCTCTGCACCATCATTTTTCTTTCCTTTCCTGCATGCCCTTCAGGTGCTGTTCTCCCCACAGCAGCTCCAGTCTGGTCAAGGCTGGCACAAGAAGCTATCAGTAGGCTTCAATAGCTGTTATGGCCAGCGACATGGGGCCAAGGCTACCATTAGGGAGAATCATGTCTGGCTTTCCTTTTCAAACCCATATCGACACACTCTTCTCTCTGTGACTATCTTTTCTTCTCTCCTCCCTTTGACAATTATTTCACAGTTTATGTTTCTGCATTCTTGAGATCTTTCCCAAGGACCTTACCATGCCTTGCACTGTTACAGGTGCTGTCTTCTTTTAGTGCAATGGCAGTTCAAAGACTTGATGCTTCAGAGCTTCCTTGAAAGGCCTTGGATTCTGCTTTCCATTGCAAGGAGAGGTTTCTGAGGCATCCTCCCTTTGAAAGGGCCAAATCCTGCTGCTGCTGTCTCAGGACTGACATGAAATAACGAAGCGGTGTCTCCACAGGCAGGGCCAGCCTGCCCCTTGTCTTGCTTCCTGCTTTCCGCTTTCCCCAGAATTGCTTGCTCATGGATCAGCTGCATCAGGCTTGGAGTTTGTGGGGGTTTTCCTGACTGATGTTCAATGGAAAATGTAAAGCAAACGAGAAAACATAGAGGCACAATTAAAATAGAAAAGTCATCCATTTGGTCTCATTCTTTCAAAATACTTCTGGTCGATATCTACAAAAAAAACCCACCACCCTATTTTTAGAGCAGCTCTGCAGCTGCATTGTGTTCTCATTTCTCTTCTGCAGAATGGTCCTATTTAACCAAATAAATAGGTTGACTGACACCTAGTGGAAAAATGAAGCTGTTCTGTCTCTTAGTCTGCTGAGTGAAGCATTTTAGGTAGTATTTAAATGGACTTTGTCCATATTACCATTATCATAGAAAGCAATAATATTACCAGATAGCCTGCATTTTATCTCTATTTTATTATGTATACAAATAATCAGTATAATCACAGACAGGACAATATGCAACAATTAATTTTAAATATATACAGGTTCTTTGATTCATGAAAGAGTCTGGTATTAAACCACAGTACGTCTGTTCCTCATGGATGAGCAGATCAGTAACACATAGCTCTGGGAGGTCCTGAAGTGCTAATAAATAAACATAAATTTATTCTCAAAACTAATGGCCTTCTGGAGTTGTAGTTTCTACTAAACCAGAATTATTGATTCCCTTATTAATGACTTCTGTGTAAATATTTAAGAATTGAAAAGTAATTTTTTTCCTAAATTTTGATTTCTAATGGCCTTAGAGAAGTTCATCATATGGTATTATTTAGTCTGACTAACTATAAGAATTCAAAGATGATTTTGCTTTGTCATTAGGATTTGTGGATGCTTTAGACTCTTGTCTCAGTAGTTGCCTAATGTTCAGCATCTGTGAAGGGGTTTTGCAATGCAAGACAAATGCCAAACATAGCTTAGCTGACTGCAGAGTTCCCACAGACTGATGTAGGTACCATCACCCATATGTGCTTGTGAGTGGTGCAATGCTATGCTTTACAAGCCTTGCTGAGAAACCACTTTACAAGGTCCAGCTGGAGAAGAATTAAGCAGAGGGGATTCTCTTGCAGACAAAATCTCTAGATATAATTCCCTGGTAGTGGGAGTCTTTTGAATTCGCTTCCTTAGCACGTCCATTCTCCCAGCACCTCTCTTTGTACTTTTCAAAATAAGTTATCATCTAAATTGTCAGATCCTGGCCCAGAAAATTCATATTCCTCTGCCTTGCTCCTCTGTCTCAAATGAGTGACATGCACATGTTTAGAAATAATCTTATATGTATTTTTTAATGAGAATTAGATCATATAGTAAGTAGCTGAGGATAAAACTTCATACTACCAATAGTGGCATTCACACCCAAATCCCAGAGATCTGAATGCTAGGTCTGATAACAACCACACAACTTAAACTGAAGTCACCTTAATATATATCTAGGTACTGAGAAGATGTTTATAAGCCAAGCCTGTTTAAGGCACTGCTATCCAAAAACTATTTTTCCTACATAAAATCCCACACTAATGACGCCATAAAAGCTTCTGCACTCCAACCAGACAGTGATCAGATCTTACTTCTAATTTTGCCTATCAAAAGAATTAAATAATCACATTGCATTATAGAATCAGTTGGTCTTCATGTTCTCATTCCAATTTGTCAAATAAAATTTTAATGAATTCGAAGAGTTGTACTGAGTCAAATATTTAAAATTTAATAGTTAGTTACACAAGCATTCAACTCTTCTTACTATTTATACTCCTACAAAGGAAAGCAAGGACTCTAGATGATAGCTGTAGATCCTGTGTTTGTATTCTGTCTTTCATAACACTTAGCTACTTTCAGTTGGCCTCTAGCTGGATATGGGAAAGTAATCTTTTTCCGCAGATTTTTTTTTCTTCTGTTTGGCTCATTTACCATCTCTCATTTTCCTTACTTTTGGTCTCTGGGAACAGCAGAAACCACAAAATGTTTTTGATTATCCACTCAATACCCTCAGGCAGTGCAGTGTCTTTAGTCTAGACTTCAGTGAAACTACATTTATTTGTTGAGCTTTTAGTTCTCAATTAAAAAAAAAAGTTGAGAAACTTCCTGTGGTCCCTTGAATAGACTCTTGGACAGTTTATATGAGGAAAACATTGCTTTATATTTCATGTTCATATTTTTTTTCCTTTCCCTTAATATTTTTAAACTACTTTATTTAATATTTCTTTATTAATTGTGGCATTTCTCAGCACTGTTACAAATATTCCTAATTATTACTTTTCCNAATGACCTTGGCCTCCGCAGGAAAATGTCACTTCACGTGATTCTCTGCATGCACCCAACCAATCCAGGAACAGCCAGCTTTGGTGCATACAAACTATAGGGATCAAACCAGCTGAAACAGCCCCAGATCGTGTGCTGCTATTTCCTTGATTATGTTACCTTTCTCTATAATCCCCTTGTATTTAAGAAAGAACATGAGTCTATAGATATCAGAGGCTGCAGCAATGACTTTCATACTGTCAACTCAGTGTAACCAATGTGGCCTTCAGTGAACTTAGATCTCAGAGAAGCTCACCCTACCAAATATCCCTCAACAAGGATGCAGCTCAGAAATGGTCTACGCTGATGGCTGAACATCATCATTGTTCATAGTTTGCTCCTCAGGACGTGAGGAAAGGGACCATGAGTGTCTCAGAGCTGCACCATTCACCAGGAGTGACATCTCTCCATTGCTGCCCAGTGGGTCAGGTTTAGAAGCTGGGGAATGTGCAATCATCTCCACCTTGTTTGACCCTCCTTCCATTCCATGGTTTCAGGTAGGCATCCTATAGCCTGTTCAATATAGGGAACAACCCTTCTGACCCAAGTGCACAAAGATACAACTTTCCCCTACATCAGTTTCATCTGCCAATGATCCATTTCCATGTCAACATCCCTGAAATCTCCATATTTATTACCATCAAGTGGCTATCACTGCACATTACTTTTTCCTTATTTCAAACTTCAGTATAAGAATGCTGAAATTGTTTATGTAGCTGCCGTATTAAATCTCTTTTTGGTATTTATCCACTTAAACATGGGTTTTGATACTCTGTCTCCAGTGAGTTCTCATTTATGCTTCTTTACTCTCAATAAGCCAGAGCCTAATATGTTACCACAGAGACATGATCCAGCACAGCTGGAAGGGTTCATGTGGGTAACCTGCTCAGAGACACTAATGATTTGTTTAATATTTCATAGATATGCCAATTATAAATTCAGTTCATATTCGAAAGGCTTCTTTGCACAGCACTAAACCATTTCATGTTTCCTGTAAGGTCTTTATGAGAACTGAAAAGCAAAGGTGAATCTGAAATTCATGCAACGTGGGGTTGCATGCAGATATTTCCCTATACTGGCTCCAAAAGACCTGCATCCCAATAGCAAGCATGCACTCTCTGTTGCAAAGTTCCCATTTAAGAGCTTGACCCAAACACCGTCAAAGTCAGTGGATATAACTCAAAGCAAATTCAGGTACAGAATCACAGTTTTTCCACAGGTAAGTTTGAAAAGTTTCCTTTTACTCCAGAATTTGGTATCTCCGGCTGACCCTTAGGTATTTTTCACGGTAGCTAAGAATATGGGTGCAAGGTTTTGGTGCTTTGAATATCCAGCTCAAGGAGCAGGTGAGAACATGTCACAGTCCCAGCATGCCCTTCATGCTTGGATTTTTATTTTTATTTCCTCGTGAATCTCTGGTAGAGGCTGGAGAGAGAAAGGGAGTTGAGTGTGCCTGCAGCTCACTCTTCAAGGGACTATGGAAACACTCCAGGGCAACTGTGGTCAAACTTTTGTTCCACTATTAAACTGGTCTACTATATATTTAAGCATAAAGTAAACCTCCCAGGGATCTTTGTTTCTCCTCTGAATCAAAGAAAGGAAAATCCCAGGGTAAATGGGCATTTCTGAGAACAACCGATACAAAGACCAGGGAAGTCAATGGAAGACTTTGAATCAGATTTTGAGGTAATGACTCCCACAGTCAGGTCAGACTTCACAGGCTTGAACAGTTTTCTGTTACTCTCTTCATGTGGTTCTCCTAGCACCCTCCCCTCCTTCCCTACCTCCTCCACTCAAACATGCCCTGGCTGGCAGCTCATTTGTAGTGATGGCTTAGTCCTTTCTCCCTCATTGTCAAATTGTTTGTTTACCTGTCAGAAACTGCACCAAGCACTACTTACCGCTGTATGGTAACATTAGTAAAACCTTTAATACATGCAGAAGGAAAAAAAAAAAAAAGAAAATCAAAGAAGCTTGCATCAAAAATATATACATGTATATTTGTACCTGTTCATTATTTAAAACTGTTACTTGGGAGTAACCTTTTTAAACGTCCCATGGTCACTGTTGGAACAGCCAGTCTTCATGAAGTGGAGAGGGCCAGATCCCAAGAGGCAGTGAGCACTCTTGACTGTTATTGATGTTGATAGGATCTGCTATTGCTCAGTACAGGCAATGGACCTTTATCAGGCTATGTCACTGAATAAAACATCAATTGAAAACAGCCTGGAGATGCTGCGAGTGTCTTGCTCTCTATTAATTTTATCACTGCCTCACTTCTGGTGTTCTCTCAGACACACTGGAAAGCGGCTTTGGCCAGTGAGCCACAAAACAGTCTGTTCTCCCTCTTTTTAAGTAGAAAGGTTTAACCTCATATCGACTGGCTGTGCTTTCTCTGTACTAAAGCATTTGTTCTGTCCAAGTAGCTAATTCCTCCTCTCACAAGAAACACTTTATTTTACCCAGTCCAAATATTCAGAACTAAATCTGACCATCCTGCCAGTCCTGTGGTAAGGCAGCAGACCTGTGAAGGGTCAATTTATTCTCGGTAATTCTGACACATAGCATAGTCTTTTCTATAAAGGTGCAGAGGAGAGATACAGAAAGAATATGATGTTGCCTCACCAAAAAGCCTCCCACGAATGACTCTGATTTTTGTCATGTGCAGGAGGAACATCAGCTTTCAATCTGACTGTGCACACACAGACTTCTGTGTTAGCACACTGGTAAGAGGTGATATTTTCAGCTATATGGGGAACATCTGCTTGTTGATGCTCCCCTTCTTTGTCTCTTTTTCTCGTGACAGTTTCAAAATGACTGAGAGCCATACAAACAATCTTTTATTCATTCAGGAAAGATAATTTTAGATGCCGGACAAACAGTAACAAGTTAATGTTCTGCAGAAACCTTCCTACTTTTTCACAACAGAAGAGGGCAACCTAATACCATCTCACCCTTCCCAGGTCCACTGTCCCATCCACATACCCCTCATCAAAGCAGAGCGTTGCACCTTGTCAACAGGGCTAAGGGGGGTGAAGAATTCATATCCAACAATCTTTCCAAAGCTAGGAGCACCACTCATAATACCCTATTTTCTTTCTTCTCCCACATTTCCATTTCAGTTTGGATACGATTGTAATTGCTGAAGCACCTCCTAGGGGTTGGGGTTTTTTTGGTGGTGGTGGTGGTTTTGGGGGGATTTTTTTTTTTTTAAATCATATTATTTGGATTCTATTTAAGACAACTATTCTCTGTTAGGCACTGGGAGAAGCAGCAGGTGCAGGTGCTGAATTGCCACAACAGCAACAGAGGCATCTGCTGTCCTCAGGCACCCCAAGCTCTAGGAAGATGTAGGCATAGCTTCAAGGGTTCAAAAGGTACCTAAGCGAAGACAAATGATGAATAAATAACAGCTAAGAAAAAAGAAAGGAAAAGAGAATTAAGTGTAGATCATATCATTACGTTTCGTACTACTAGAGGCTGAAAGTGCCCATAATCTCCTAATTGGTCATTGTAATGAGGTTTGCCATGACGCTTTGAAGGTTTTGGGGGGTGAGGGGGTGGGTTCCACTTTTGTCTTCAGCTGTCAGAGGTAGAAGTATGAAAGCAGCCTGGAAGTATCATCACAAACAGAGATTTAAGGGTAAAAATGAGAAATACGTATTTGTGCTAATCTGAGATGCCACTGCTATATTTGTTGTTTGGCTGTATCTGTCTGCATAGAAAGGAGGAGGGCTGAAGTGGAGAGTCTTTGGAAGGAAATGATCAGGAGGAAGAAAACAAATTAAATTAGAAATAGAAGGAAACAGAAATTAAATCAGAAGAAATAGTGGAGCCCTTGATAATTAGTCCAGCAAAGGGATGCTGTGCAATCTCATTCATCTGAATACAGAATGCTAAATGTATCTACTATTATAGTAGCAAAACAAGTATTTAGTAGTTCGCTCAAGACAGATTTTGAAATTAGATATATCTAAGTATCAAAGATGCAGGTACATGGCCAGTACATCCTTCTACAGCATGCATGTACCTAATGCATTAAGGGGGAGTCTCAGAGCAATCCTTTCATTACTCTGGATAATATACTTCAGTTACTGTACAAATAACATCAAGCCATTGGGATCCATTAACTGCTGAAAATATGCACCTTTCTGTGCCTTAATACTTGTTTAATCTGTTCGTACAACCTGTCTACATGCTTGTACCAGTGCAACTATATTGGTAGGAGAGGTAACTAGGTAAAACAAATGCAACCCCAGACTGCAGGCATAGTTGAGCAAGGTCAAATCAACCAGGGTGAACTGAGGCACTCTGCAAGAGTAAAAGGAATCTAAATAGAACGTGCTGCAATGAAGTGATGGAGATACAAAGGAAAGAAAAATTGTTATCCCTAACCAAACTTCCTCTGCACGTGCCTAGCCTTGGAAGCGTACAGGAAAGAGTACTGAACTCCAAGTGGTGGAAGAAAGGTGCGTCCCTCCTTCTGCACGTGCTCATGAAGTAAGACAGCAGGGACACAGCAAGTAGACCCTCCAGAAAGAGCGAGCAGTCAAAACAGGGACCTCTGCTTATCCTAAGAATACCCAGCAGTGCTGATTGTGCTTTCTCTGCTGTGATTGCTTCCATCTTTGCCATTCCCCTTCATTTCTCTGCATACTTTGCTCTTTTTTCCTTAGCCTTTCCCAACCCTGTATCAGATTTAATTCATTCCCTCTTCATAAAGACCATTCCATATCCCCCTGTAATTACATTTGTTGCCACCCTGTCGTCCAGCCTGTGCTCATACTACTTTCCCATAATCTAAATACTACTAGGTTACACACTGTACTACTGGGCATGTATTAATATTCATCTGCATAGTGCTTAATTACCATTAGGTCCTTAGTCATTACTTAATAAATACATCAGCAGAGTAAGTGATCACTGTAATTGTACGAACACAATAAATGGTCACCGCAACCGTAGAAACACTTTAACACGGTATAGCTGTAACCTTACCAGGCAATTGCATAATACTAACTACATTCTTTTTTTCCTTTTCTGATTTAAATGGGTGCAAAAAGAACATCAGCAATCCTAAAGAAATACTTCAGTGTCACCTTATACCACAAAGCTTCGTCCTGGATGACTGTAAATAGACCAGAAGGAGCAGGAAAGGTAGCTCTGTAGCAATTAATTCTGCTGACCACCCTGCTTTTCCATCATCAACAGGACATACAGTACTGATGTGGTTAAAACCCACATTTCATCACCTTTATTCACCTAATTCAAAGGATCACATTTATGGCTAGGTTGACTATGGTTGTCTAAAGCAAAGACAGACTCCCCAGCTTCATAGCAAACCACTATGCTTACCTGCTCTGCATCGTGTCCATGTGGTCTAACTTACTGAGCAATAGCACTAACAGAGTCTTCTCAAATTAACATTCATTAAGAACTTTCCCAGACACAGAGTTTCCAGTGGCTCATATATTTATTAACTAATCTGAAAGCACAGAAATTCTGTAGGAAATAATATTTTAACCAAGTAGGATTTATTTTCTGTAAATGCATGGACAAAGAATTGATTACAGAGCTGTTCCTAAGCATGCACTTGACCAGCAGATTGGAAGACAAAATCACGGGTAGCTGCCAGAATTCATATACTGTAAGAATAAGAAATGCTGAACTCACAAGAGAGAAATACGCTTGTATATATTTAACACTGACATACTCCATTTCCTGGAGTGCTAAAGCAGCCACAAATCCTGTAAAAATGCTGAGAAAGAAAGTGGGTAGACCAGTAGATTCAACACAGTGTCGATACCAATACAGCCCAACAGTGATATGAATACAGTCTGATGGAGACATGACATGGCAGAGAGGACACAGGATCAGAGCCATTAGCTCTATTCAGAATCTACCCAGGTGGTTCACTAGCAATATTCTGCTGGTGGAACATACACAGCTCTTCACTCAGCATTTTAAGCTGTGCACATAAGTCACTTGTATACGAGTATGTACTAGAAAAAAAATTTGCTAGAATACTTAAAGCTTTCATTCCTCACCTGTGCTTTTAAAACTCCTACACCATAAGCTTGGATGAAAGTAAATTAGTCACAATTAGTACCAAAAAATATGATACTTCTGCACTTCTAATATAAGCATTTTCATGTATTTAAAAAAAATATATCATTTATCAAAGATTGCAATTGTATTAGTCCTTCAAAAACAAGTCTGTTCAATTCTATCTTTTTTATTGCAATTGTCCATTTGGATTACAGTCTGTATGAGTTAATAAGGTGGCAGCTTTTGTTTAGCCAGTTCAGACTGACAATGATACTAGTAAATTCAGTTGTAAAATACAGGGCATCTTTTCTCATGTAATCAAGACTTCTCCCTGTGCCACTTAAAGTAGATGAGCAGCTTAGGTGCAATCCTAGCCCACTGCAGTCAGAAGCAGGTTTGTTATCGGCATAACTGGGGTGAGAATATTGCCCACTTGTCAGACAATAAATATAGGAGCACATTTGCCTTTTGCCTTGTATCAGTCAGATCTCACAGTCTGGACATTACTGAGAGTTGTAGCACGCAAGGACAATGGGGTTTTATTTACTTCTTTACTATTTTTTAATTTAAAAAAAAATTTTTAATTTACTTTATTTTTTAATTCACTATTTACTATTTACTTATTTACTTCCATTTACTATAGACTTTTCAATGGTATACACACTTCTCTGAGCACATTAACTATGTCAGTAAGCTACTAAAGACTGGGATCACATGGACTCTTCTGAAAATTACATTTTGCTTAAGATGGGCCTCATCAAAAGAGAAACCAATCAAGAGAGACATTCACCATGCTCTGAGTGAGGTAATCTGGCTACTTATGAGATAATAAAGCTGCTCTAGACCTAGGCAGCTTCCATAAATAGGTGGGAGACTGCCTACAGGAATAAAGGCTTGCTGTGCAGACCTCACGTTCATGACCCCAGCTGACTGATCCCCAGTCTGTAAAAATTACGTTACTTGGTGATTATATGTCCTCAGAGGAAAACTGAATATTCGAAAAGAAAGTGGCTTACCAAACCTGCCCTCTCCTTCTCCCAGGAATTTATGACAATACAATCCAAACCTGTATGTAATGCAACTCAATGGCATCAGCTCAAAACAAGAGAAAATCCAATACAGAAATAAATAATCATGAAAAGCATCCCCAGACAAGAATCTCAAACCAAACAATGCATGGCAAGTCTACAAACACAAAAGCTCTTTAAAGTACCTCAGTGGCTTTGACGTGACAGCTCTTATTCATGCAGCTGATGGAGCAGGAAGTTTTCCCTGGAGCCTGAAACGCAGATTCAGCCTCTTGCAAGGATAGTATGTCTCTGTTGTAAAGAGAATGGAAGCCTTTCCTTTCTTAATTTACCCCGAATTTCATGAGCCTGCTTGAATACACACTGAATACTCCACAGATAGACTGCGGAAGTGCAGGTAACAAAATTATAATGTTCTTTCTCCCAGGTAACTAAACTCAGCTGTCAGTTTAGATCCATAAATTTTTATATTTTTTTTTATATATGTGTAATAGAGTTTCTGCATCCTGGAGTTTAGGGATGAACTTTCAAAACTGGATATAGGATGATAATCAACTACCTCCTTCCTAAATACAGCTCAAATTCCAGGGGTGCTGGATATCCACTGGCATATCTTATCGGGAAGCAACTGAGTTTTCTTCTACAATCCTCAAGCTCCTCCAGAAATTCCCAACAAATGAGGCAGGCCTCCCTGGTCCAACACGAGCACGTTGCAGATGAGGTGTGGAGCTCAGCACCATCCACGCTGTCTCTACAATACGCCAGCATGGGCACTTTTGCACTGCGCTTCTAAAACCAGGGCTTGGGGATGCAGCAGGAGCAGCCCCTCAGCTGGGAGCAGCTGGACCCAGTGATGCAGGGAATGTTGCCAGTTTCCTAAGTGTGGCTTGGACATGGTGTCTGAGAACCACAGCCCCAGGCTGTATTGAAAGTAATAGTTAGAGTGGAATAATATTTCAGAAGTCGCAGATGCATAGTTCTTTGACCACGCTTTTATTTTCAAAAGGCAGTTGGGAGTGCAAAAGGTACAGACCCAGGAAGGATGAAATACAAGGATCCCAAACTACGAGGAAGACAAAGACAATTGTTCTACAGGCATCGCTCCAGTAAACAAATCTATAATACATTACCATGTGGCAATTACTCCTGGGCAACTATATCTAAAAATACTCAGCACCATCAGGGCTTTCTACTGAACAACCCAAAAATCCATCTACTTACGCAGCATAGACTGGAAAAGTTTGGTATTTCACTCCTCTTGCTTTGCATTCAAGCTCACTATTTGCTCACTAATAGGGCAGACATGTTAATTAGTGGGTCTCAAAAACTGCTGTATCAAAAGGGTTATCTCTGGGGTGAATCTGTGCAGCTCCACTAAAGGTTGTGAAATCACACCAGCTGAAGATGTGCCCTAATCTAAAACCACTGACTGTAAATAAAACCTAAAAAAGGAGCAACTTTGTGCTAACAAGGCAATTAGCCCAGTCCAGCCCTGCTTCGGTTGGCAACAATTACAGTCTCACTACTGATCTTCGGAAGCCAGGTGGATTTTATCCGCACCACAAATAACTTCACTTCGTAAGTCTTCCACTGAAAGGGGTGAGATTATTTGGGTGTAAAGAACTATATGAGGGCAACTGCTACAAACTAGTACAACTGGATGATGACAGGTCACCATGTTCAGCATAGTTTATGTCTTACAGGGAATGGGAAAGTTGCTTAAGCAATCTATTATCATTTAGGTCTCAAAAGATTCATTTGAACTACAGAAGACAGGAAAATGTATTTAATATACAAACTGGACTTGTACCCTCCTCCTATCGACATTTTTTAACACACTACTTAAAACATATTCTCATGTCAGTGAATGAGGAGAGCAAATATGACAGCTGACCAGATATGCACTGGAATTTTATTAATTTTATCTTAGCTTCCCGGGCTTATGAAAAAGATATACGTACCTCAAATATTTGATATTCTGTAACCTTTACATAATACTGATACTCTCATGAATCCCTCTGGCTTCTATATACATATAACCAATGAAAAACTACAGCAAAGGAAATTAAGATAAAGTATTTGCAAGAGCTAACATATAAAACTTAACCTGCACCTGAGACACAAATTAAATTCTTTTTAAAATAAAAGTCAAAAATACTGTTAAAAATCTGTTCTGTCATTTGCTCCCAGATACAAACCTCAAACGACAGAATATGCAGAGCTTGTTTTGTACATAGTTTTTACCCATTAGCAACTCTACTCCAAACTAAGTAGCACTGGGACCATGCCTGCACCCAGTTCTGCAGCATGCACTCTAGCAGTATACAGTCAAATATGTTTTTAAATGTGCCTATGTCTCCATCTACAGGACTTCAGGAACAGGGAGCAATGCGACACATTCTCAGCATTTGAAGAACAAAGCCTAAACTTTCTACTGAGAGGATATTTCTCACAAAAGATGCCCTGATCCTTGTCTTATAAAAAGGTTTTATTTTTCAATAGAAAAGTATATTTAAAACCACAATTATTTGCTAAAAGCAATATAAAACTCTCCAGTTTTAACTTCATAAAAGTTTAACAAAACATCAATATTGTTTACCACTTACACTCCTATGTACAGACCTTGCATTAGATAGTTAAACAGGTAGAGAGATAATAACTCAGAAATGAATGGCACACAATTACGTGAGATTCAAATTCCATGTCACACTGCACAATCACAGAAACACAAGGAGCAGCTTAGAATCCTCAGTCACTGAATTCTGCTTTGTCTCTCTACAACTATGTTCCTCTTTTCTCTGCAATAATGCACCAGTTTCCATGGTCATAGCAGGAAGAAAGTATCTGAAGCTCAGGCACGTTCTCTTCTACCAGAGAGCACAGCTCCCCTTCCCGAAAAACATGATAATAACGCATGAAGGCTTTTGTATCCAACGTGGCATCAGTTTGGTCCCCAACAGACACTGCTGAATCCAATGCAGAGTCAGTGGAGTCAGTTGTTGAAGTTCTTTTAAAAAACTTGCTGGCATTAGACTTACCAGCCACATCTCTATTACAACTGCAGCTGTAGTCCCTGTCTTCCACTGGGACATTTATAAATGAAGCTTCTTCGCTCTTGCTCTGAGCTACACTTTGGTGTCCTCCATTTAAACGTAAATCCTTCAGTGCATCTGTGGCTGGTGACCACTCTGGCTTTTTGAGAGGCAGGCTTTCCATGAACACATCATCATCATCTAAACTTTGTTCTTTTAACAGTGCCCCATGGTGACCTAAATCCAAACTGCAGTGTCGCGAATGCTGAATGGATACAGTACTGTTTGCCCATTCTCCTTCATTCTTCAGAGGCTTCATTTTGTCAGTTTGCTTTCTCAGGGCTGATTCATCAAGGGATCTGGAGAAAAACCATGAGCGGAAAGATCTTCCTAGGGCGCTGTAAAATCTGTTTTCTTCTTCAGAAATTTTCATGCAGCAGGCTCTGGATAAGCAATGGTCCGTACTGTGAGAATGTTTTGAATCAGTTTCTGGCTGCAGATTGGTTTGGTAGCTACAATTAGAGATGACTAGTTGTGCAGGGTGTATGTCTCGGCTCTTTACAGCATGCACCAACTCACTCTTCTCTTCAGATTGATTCGATTCTGAAAAATGCCGTGAGCACAAGGCCTTGTTCCAAGGAACAAATACATCTTGTTTCTCAAAGTGACGATTCTTTTGTTCCATAGCCCAAACATAAATCATCATCTGGCCTCCGGGTATCAATACCCTTGCCATTTCCTTTATTGCTTTGATTCTTCTTTGTTTAGTTGAAAAATGATGGATCACTGCAAAAAAGGAAAGGCATTACACATTGAATATTAGTTAGGATGTAGCATTTTCATCTTCAACCTGTTCTACATGTTTAGTCATTTTAGTTGCCATATCCCAAATATCACTCACTGCAAGTCAGCAACAACGCTGAATTTATTAGTACCACAGTGCAAGTTTTACCCCAGAATGATCTCTTTTACATTTATGTTCAATGGATAAAAATAGGAAAATCCCGAAGAAGGAAATTCATCTCACCTCAAAATAGGGATTCGAGAAAAGTCAGGCATATAAGCTGGAGGCTTCTGTTTCTCTACATAACCCATAAAAGATCATAGAATGACTGGCTTTCAGTTAAATGCCTGACCTTTAGATGAGTTAGGTAATATTAAGTTTGACTTTATTTTTTGGGGACAGTTTTCAGACTTATCTACTGAAAACAGAAAATCTTTTCACCATGCAACGAATACAGCAAAATATAGTATCAGTAAAAAGATACTCTGTATTTTTACAGCAGTGCACTTTCAAAAGAGCTAGGGAGAAAGATTAGACAGAAATATTTTCCATTACTTTAATTTTGTAGAAAGGTATTGCTGTTATAGATTGTTTTGGAGGAAAAAAAAAAAAGAGAAGTATCTCAGCCTACATTGCATGTCTGAGAATGACGATATTTTGTTATGTTATTCTGTTAAAAAAAAAAAGTCAAATTAAAAATAAAACTATTGATCACTGTATTTGAATTTTATTTCCAGGAAATTTCCACATTTTCAAATTTCACCTCAATGTGAAATGAAACTACATATTTCACTGCAATGTGAAACGAAACTACGTTTCAAGATTTCCACACTGTTTCTATCTTCCTATTCACCTGAAGAAACCAATTTTAACAGCCAGAGAATAGCTGTCAGCTATTTTCTCTCTAACCTCTCAAAAACATTAACTTGTGCTGAGATTGGTCATGTTGTTGTATATCATCAGTCATTCAAATCAATGACGTAGAGGACTGATTCCATAATTTGTTTCAAGTGGACTTGGAGCCAGCCATTTCTACATGCAAAACATTCAATCTACCTATATAAAAACATATAAGAATAGTATATTTTCTTAGCTGAAGACATCTCCATATCTTCAGAAAAATTAGGTTATCTTTATATGTGCTGCTTGACAGTAGTCAATTCTACTTGTAGAAATAGTGTTATTTCAACACTGCAGCTACAAAAAGTGTCTACAACTAGCCCTGTCTTTACTCAAAACAACGATTAAATTACCAAGGGGAAAAAAGGTAGCTTTTTTACCACAAGCCAAGAAAAGCATTCTTGGCAGGTGATACTAACTAGGCCCTCACAAGCAGCTGAGAACACAAGATAGCAAACTCTGAGAAGAGTTCCCCAGTCTATATGGTCAGTGTTTATTTCCAGGTACTCTTTTTTTTATTTCCAGGTACTCAAACTTAAAAAAAAAAAAATATATATAAAATACTATTTCAATTTCTTTAACAAGATGGGGAGAAAGGAACTGGTATTTCCTCTCATACTAGAGTTAGTCCAAGTATCACCACAGAACCTCCTGCAAAATAATATCAAAACTGACAGAGACAGCATGAGCATGTGAGCTTAGCTAACCAGAAAGAAGTGTCAATCAACCAACAGAATCTGTGTAAGCTCTATCTAAGCAATTCATTTAACGGGTTAAATATTCTTCATGGTTAAAATCATATAGTCACTCTGGTGGTTCTGCAGAAATATAAATCCTATAAACAGGATTATACTAGCAAAGCCAAGAAGGGTATTTGACTATGTACATAAATACTTGCTATTCTCTGGAATGGGATGAAAAACACTTTTATTTAGAATTAGATGGATACAGGCATACCATGTCTCTATTCAAGAAGGATTAAAATCCATTATTGTTAAATGTACAGAAATACCATGTGACCTTTTAATCTTGTCAGGCCTATAATTGGTTTAAACATTAGACAGGCATGCTATCCTTCAAAGTCAGCTGATCTGATAGCACTGAAATTATGCTACAAGACCTGTAATGTGGATAGTGCTCACTGGTTAAGTGGCCAACATGAAAGCAAAGTAATATAGATACTGCTTGCATATTATTCACCCTTTCTTTTACCCTGCATATGTGAAAAATACATTTTAAAATACATTTCTATCATAGTTCAAGTACTTTGTTGATTGCTACCAATAATAATTATCATGCTTTATATTTTTGCTGATACAGTGAAACAGTGTGAAAGAAGTTCAAGCAAGAGCACAGCTAAAAATGTAGCCTGTAACTGGGTACT
Organism: Scopus umbretta; assembly: GCA_013400535.1. Taxonomy (NCBI): domain Eukaryota; kingdom Metazoa; phylum Chordata; class Aves; order Pelecaniformes; family Scopidae; genus Scopus; species Scopus umbretta. The sequence goes on from VZTL01007341.1 coordinate 82,596, forward strand.
CTAACTATTCCTCATCTACCCTCCTCCAGTTTATACTTGTCAAATTACTTATAAATTTTTTCGAAAAGAGAGGTCAGAGGAGTTAAGATGTTGAGACGCTTCATTCATTTTAGACCACAGGCAGTTAGAATCATTAAGGTTGGA
>VZTL01007346.1:0-10966 GCA_013400535.1 Scopus umbretta
ATGACAAGGAAGGGTGTCCAACAGCGTTTTGGCAGCAGAGCTGGCCTACTGTGTACATCAACCCTTGGCCTGAGAGCTCTCATATGTCTAAACATTATCAGATTAGCTCACTCACCCTACCCCATGTTGGTTTTGCACTGCCTTGCATCTCTCGCCTCAAGCTCGAATGACAGGATTCTGGTTAATGTGTGTTCTTTGCATTTTTATCCGTTTGCCACATCAAACCATGAACGTTGTGTAATGGCAGTAACACAGAGCATGAGGACTGACAGCATTCCTACTTCCATAGGAGTCGGAAGAGCTCTAGTCAGTCAGCTCCTGTTCTGCCTCTTTTTCTCACTGTCACAGGCACACTTGCCATTTTCACCACAGAGGACCACTGGTATGTGCTGGATATGGTTAATACATGATACATCCACCTTCTTTAGGCCTGCAGGTACTTACAGAGCTGCAGTGTGCATGCTCTCAAACAGAAAAATCACTATTCGGCTACCATTTTGCTTCATCTGTGGGATATGAGATTGGTGGATGAGCAACGGAAGAGGACAGCGAGGCCACTGCTGCTTTCAGGACTACACACTCCAGTTCCTTGTGGCAACTCATCTGGAAAATCCAGTAAAATAGGAAAAGACACCAAAAGCACCAGTAAGGCTGCCCTGCATGGAGCCTCTGATGTCAGCAACACCTTCTTATCAACAACACTGAGATCAGCTGAGCTACTACAACCATGGACACTGAATTTTGGGTGATGGGATGACAAGACATTCTCTTCACTAAGGCCATGTCTGTGCCTAGACGTAGACACTTCAAGCTGAGAAGCTTTTGCGGATGGTAAAGGTCCTGCTCAGCAATCAGTGCCTTGCCCTGCTCACACCATTCAGCAACTGCTTAGTTTTGAGAGTCTGGTATTAAGGGGAGAAGCTTAACTCTTGTGAACAGTTTCTACTCTTTACAGCTGTATGAAATGACCTAAGGCAAACCAAACATTTCAGGAATACGAGACCTGACTCATGGGTTTCAAGAGCCATATATTCCCAGTGTCTGTCATTTTGGGGTCATGGAAAGACATTATTAAGTATTCCAAGGACTCTGGCAGGCTTGAAGTGTGCATGGCAATGAGCTTCATCAAAGCACTCAGAGCACACAGGGTACAAGCAAAGTCAGACCAGAGAATTGAGTAACCGTGACTAAAACATGATTGTATAGTCAGTTCCCCTCAGGATTAGAAACACAATGAAATCTTCATAGAGGAAAAAAAAATAATCAGGAACGCAACTACCTGATTGCAGCCGCTTGCATGGCAACAGGGTAACAGTAAGGCTTTAAGCAAAAGATGCTGCTTTGAAAATGAGGCATCATTAAAAAAAATAAAAGGACTCTCAATGCAGAACAGCATTTACACTCTGCTATAACATATTGCTATGAAGGGCATAGATAGGAGAGTATAAACTCTATTAAAAATATTATGTAGAAGATGGCGAGGAAAAGGTTCAAAGTCTTAAATGTCTGAAGGAATCCCTTTCAGACCTTGGGAGAATTTCCATGATCCCTGTGCTTCTCATTTTTAACAGCAGAACCATGCTTTGAAAGGATCTTGAAATTAAACCCACAAACACTGACCACAAGGGCAGTCAGATACTTCAGTGACAACTACACAGGCAGGCCCTGATGTTCAGAAAATAAGCAATTCACAAGATGATTTTTGTGATGCATCTATCTAACAATATCACAACTGCTGATCGATTACATCATTTACCCAGCCAAGAAAAGAATGCCAACAGGACTTGATACAGCAGTATGCTTTGTGCTAGTTTTGTCTGCGCCCATATAAAATGTGATCCCAGTGCAGTAAAGTTGTAAGGACAGCAAAGCCTTTTACCTACTAACCCTATGATACCGAAGTAACCAAGGGGAAAAAAATTACAACTGAACTTCATGAGCAGACCATTCTTCCCTTGCTCACCAACATTACACTCACAAGCAAATCACCAGAAAAGTCAGGATGGAATTTTGTTTGCTGTAACGTCACTTGGAAGAAGACAGTGAAACTTTTCATGATTATCTTTTAGTTTATTTCTCCATTAATAATAATGACTGCAATTCAGCTGTAAGAATGGCTTTGAAAATATACCTTCTCTATTTCAATTTATTTCTACAGCTGCAGAATTACATTGTTTAACTTTTCTTTCTTAAGTGGATTTCCTTTGGCTTTGGCTCCCATTTAATAAAGTGACGAGTTTACTGAAAACAGCCTTTGCAGTTTCAGTGGATTAGTATGGCAAAGCCTAACTTGATTGAAAAATAACTTCACTCCATGTTGCTTTACTGCCAGTCAGCTCACACTATTGACTACAGCTGCATCTGGCCGCCAGACCAGTAATTTCACTTTTTGTTTGTTTTCAAATGGTCAGCAATAGCAAGACCAGTAACATGCACACTCTTCATTTTCACATTCTGTGGTGTGTGCAGAGTAGGTGGGAACCATCTGAGTGGAGACACGCTGTCAGAAGAGGACTTTTCCTACTTTGCTGGAGATCAGCAGGTGATAAAAGCAAAGAAAGCAACTATGGACCAAAGACAGCAATATAATTGCTTACAGTTCTATGCCAGATGAAACATGTGGGTGGCAATTAAGTAGGAAAAGCTTGTCAGAAATCCCTAAGCACATAATTTAATCAGGATTTGATGCTATGACACCACAACATGCTGTACACCTCTGAGGTCTGGAGAGCCTTCATCCCCCCCCTCATCTCACATCCGGCAGCGCTCTGAGCACAGCCGTGTCTCACAGAGACTCTTCCTTGACAGTACCCACAGCTAAAGATAGATATAAGGATTTAGCTTTTATTTGTCTGCTAAAACAAACATACTTTAATCCGTAGTCCATTTTATTATGACATAAATAATAGTTACTCTGTTCTTTCAACACTGAAAAGGTTTACTTTTGTAGCTGTTTTACAGATGTTCACATTAAACCTCACACGTGTGAGCAAATAAAGACTCTGACGTTACCAGATGAGAAGCAAGGACCACAGGCCTTTTAAACTCACAAGACCAACGTCATCTGCCCTCTCCTACCTTGGCCAGAAAACTAAAAATGGAGATAAATGTTGACTTTTACAAATGCCAGTATCGGCTCGCATGTCTCTGTTGGAAAAACGAAAAACGATTGATTTAATTCTGTGTCCACTGAACATAGGATTTTGATTTTAACTATATAATTCCTTCCACTTACATACTTCCAGACCACACTCTCCATTAAAAAATGAAATAAATTAAAAATCATACAATCTAGTATAGAAGTACAATTATATAGCAAAGGACATATTTTTGTCACAGACAATGTGCAAGCAAGAAAAAACTTTGTGTTTCTGAGTAAGTAAATTATGATTTACAAAATAATGACAAAAAATATTTATACAAGTTCATGGTATTTGCAATTTCAACAGAAAACTCCTTGGTATAAAGAACATAAACTTTGCTTAATAAGTGACAGCCAATAGTCTTCTAGAGAACTTGCCTGGAAAGGAAGCTGCCAAAGAGTTAAGAGATGAAACTTTGTCTGGTTTCAGGAGGAAGAGCTAGTCAAAGGAAAAACTTTCAGCCAGTATAAACTGCCCCTTTTTCTTTGGATTTCTAGAAGCTTAATAAATTGATACTTGCAATTTTGGGGGCAAAGGCAAGAAATTATTATTATACTGATTTTACGAACAAGTTACAGTCAATTGACTTGTCTAATGTCACACAAGAAGCCAAGTTACATTATGAGCCTTGCTCTTGAAGTCACACGTTGCATGGTATGCAAGGATATGTTTAGAAAGTGCCAATTTGATTTCAGTTGCTATGCAAGCGACGGATCTTTAAACTGCAGCTTGTGTGGGCCCTTTTCTTAATGAAATCCACCGAGATATTGAACTCTACGGTTAAAATAGGTTTTACCATACAGGTCTGAAGTGAGTAAATCTGGAGCAGAATGTACTCGCTATAAAAAGAAGGGGGGGGGGGAAGTCTTCAAACTTACATTTGTCCCAAGAGTCACATAAAATTTTATGTCTCAGGGTTGTCTTCCAGAGAAACTAATGTTTCCCTGGAAACATGTTTCTAAATACAGTTGCTCCACTCATATCTTGTACTAACAGTTTGTTCCTGAACTACAGAGATGGGCTAATCAGTGCTGAGTTAGTATCCCTGAAACTTGCCTGCTGTAGTCAAATCTCATAATTTCTCAGGATCCATCTATTTTTAATAACTGAGAGAGCAACAACAATAACCTGTGGTCCAAGTTATTTCCAAAAGTCAGTGGATGCAAGCCCTCACGCATTAGGAGGAGCCCTAACGCATTTTTGACCTCTGGTGTAGAAATAGAGATCCACTACTGCTACACGCTCTTCAAATCTGAGGCAGCTGGCAGTCCAGGAAGGGGACTGTACCCTGACGTTGTACCATGCCTGGCACACTGGAGCATCAATCACTTATAAAAGAAGGATCCAAAGCTGCCCCAGCTAAGCTAGGATGAAATACACATTTCTGAGGAGCTCCTGGGAACCAGTCGAACCAATCTGTGAAGGCACCATGGTGCTTGGTTTCAGGTCATGGGTTTTCTCCTTGCCCAGGCACTCATGTAAGCATTCATTTTAGTTTCTTCAAGGAAAAAGCATAAATGCTGGTGAATACTTTACTGTGAGAGTGCAAGAAAAAGAAGGAGCTGCATATTTCCAGCTCCCTTCTGGTTACCCTGTGTTGAACTTCTTGCCAATATCCACCTACAACTACGAGGCAGCACTGGTCCTGGCATGTTTCCTAACAAGATCTCCAAGTTGCAGTGGGCTTGGCAGAATGTTTGCTGCTTTACGTCTCTGCCTAGGAAGAGCTGGCTCTGAAAAAAAGCAGGTGGGTGATACCAGCCTTTGCCCTGTCTTCTTTATGCTTTACCAGAACAGAGGTGCTGGAAGACATCATGCTAACCTCTTGTGACTACCTACCCTGCAGATGGATTTTTTCGATGATGAATAATTCTTTTATCTTCTGATACAAGAGAGGTGTCAAGAGAAAGAATATTTGATCTGAAGAAAAGAAGACTTAATATTTGACAGAATATTTTTTTCTCTTTGTGCAAGGTCTGTAACATCATGAGTGGCAATGAGAAACTAATTTGTTGTTGTCTCTCCTAGCAAAGAAACTAGGGAACATCAAATAAAAACATCAGGGCACATGCTTAAAAACAAAATTAAAGGAATTGCCTCTTCGCACACAACATAGCTGCGTTCTGGAATTCCTCACAGCCGGACACTGTGGATTCAACGCATTTAGTGAGGGCTTAAGGGGAGGCACGTTCACAGAAGGGAAATCCACCCATGCTTATTAACTCCCTTCTGGCTCCAGAAGTCCCTGGTTTGCAAATAGTTGCAGACTATGATGAAGAAACTGTGAAAACTGCTTGACCTGTTCTTATACTAGGTGCCCTCTTTTGGCCACTGTCAGACAGAGACATTTGGCTAGATGGACCTTTGTGTGACTGTATGACCTCCAGTACGTTCTTTTATCAGGCATTATGGTGGACAAGTCACAGCTGCAGGACAAACCAGAAAGAAGCTGGCCTGAAAGCACTCTGTCATATTGCTAGGCTGAAGCAAAAGATCACTTTGGATAAAAAGCCCTGGGAGACTGAGAAGTGAGAAACATTTGTAGTTTCATGCTTATATAGCAATCCATGGGCTCATGGGAAGGTGAGAGGTTTGGGTTTGGTTTTCTTTTTTTACTATTGCCCACTCAGTCCAACATACAGTATGACTTCCACCACTGCAGATAAGTAAATTAGTTACCATAGTTAGCATCAATTTACAGTCGTCTTTGAACGATCTTGGATGGTCCCATCCTTAGACGGACAGAAACATTAAAAAAAAAAGTGGGGAGGAGGAAGGACCTGGATAAGACAGCCCTTTTGGCTACCTACTCCAAGAGCTTTTCACACACTTTTACTGGTAAAAAGCAACGCCCCTTGTTAAAGCCAACTGCTTTAACAAATTACTTTATTAATTTAAAATGTATTACCCTACTTATAAAACAGCTGGCCTTGTTAAACCAGCCATCTGTTAATAAAAAAGCCATGAAAAATTTCCGCAGCATGTGTCTTACAGGGTGTAGCTATCACTGAGCCCATGGGTGGGAGAGAAGTATTGGCATCCAAAGTTGGACACACACGAAAAACCCCCTAGAGTAAGCATAAGAACCAAATTAAATAAATAGGTCTCCTGTCACAACCTGAAGGTTGCCACCACCCGGCACTTGCCAAGGAAAGCACATTCCAGATACAGGGCCCTTCCTTGTTGAGACAGGACTGCCACAATTATTCCCAGAAACAAGTCTAATACATCAGACTCCAGATCTCTATGGGAAATCAAAAGCCAGAAATAAAGTCAGGAAAGTGATACAAAATTATTCTCAGACAGGTCACCACAGAGAATATTTTTAGACCAGAAAGAGTCTGCTTGATGTGGGCTAGAATGCAAAGAGCAGTTACTTTCTCTTACCCATATAACAAGCACTATTTCACTGATGCCAACACCTCCTAGAGATTTATTTCTCCATCCCCTTGCATATCTATTTAGTTCAGCCTGCCCTGTAAGTGCATCCCAGAGATCAGAAAATGCCACTTTTGCCTGCTTTGCCTTGGGCTGATTAGGCTGTATGAACACCCCTCTTCTTCCCCTTCCAAGATTCCTGTATTAAAATGTAGGTTTGCTGAATACCTAGGGCTAGGGAAATGCTGCTATTAAAGGTTTTCCCTAAGAATGTAATACCTTGACAGACAAAGTCACCATTGTATTTACTTACTTGAAAAAGGAAACATCACAATATCAGCTGATTGTTTTTAAAGAAATCTGCAGCTTCCAGGAGTGCCGGCACCTACTGTCCAATGTACTTGCTGTTGGCCTGTAAGATCATCCTGGGACTTTGGAATAAGCTCTGGGCAGAGAAGGTATCAGTCAAATACCTAGCTAAGAATTTGACTCTGATAAATTCTGCCAGTGTGGTGCTATATGAGAATGTTCTTTTCTCTTACAAAGCATCTCATTGCTGTCTCTGTTCTTTTCTGAGGGGAAAAAAAAAAAAAAAAGCAGTATTTCTTAACTGGTGTTTTTTCAGGAATTGCACCTGGAGCAAAAGAAAACTCCACAGTTATCAGAAAAGACTCTGTGTTCTTACTGAGGAAGCAGTTCAGTCCCCAAGCGCTGCAACTACTCATCTCGTGACCTACACATAAGGTGCACATCCAAGCACTTTTTCCACAAAGCCACCTGTGCTGCACTCCCAAGGACATGTCCCCTTCAGTGTATCTGCCCCTGCTTGCCCCTTCTGGGCAGAAACTTCTCACTCTGTACACCTTAAATCTGAAATGATCTGCATCAGGCTGGACACACTCATCAGCAGTTTCTTACGGCTTTGAGACTCCATATCCACTTCAGACATGTAGTTGAGAAGTTCCACACCAAGGAAGTGTTGGCAATCCACACATTTTGGAGAAGACACTTCTTTAATGGCTTAGAGTTTCTCGGGTTGTAACATGGATCAATGAGAGTTCAATAGCCAGTATAGAACACCCGAATTTTCACCTTCAATTTAGAAGCACCATGCTCAAAAAAGCTCAAGCTTTTCCCTTAGATGCCCTTCTAGTGCTTGCTTCAAATTGTACCAAAACATCCATGAAAGCAAGTTAATGTCTGCAGTTGTCTGTACTCAAGAGGTTCATAAGCAACATCAGGTGTTTCAGTGTGCTGGTTTTGACTAGGATAGAGTTAATTTTCTTCATAGTAGCTAGCACAGGGCTATGATTTGTGCTGAAAACAGCGTTGATAACACAGGGATGGTTTAGTTATTGCTGAGCAGTGCTTACACAGAGTCAAGGCCTTTTCTGCTCCTCACTCCACCCCACCAGCAAGTAGGCTGGGGGGGCACAAGAAGCTGGGAGGGGACACAGCTGGGGCAGCTGACCCCAACTGACCAAAGGGATATCCCATACCATATAGTGTCATGCTCAGCATATAAAGCTGGGGGAAGAAGAAGGAAGGGAGGACGTTCAGAGTGATGATGTTTGTCTTCCCAAGTAACTGTTATGCATGATGGAGCCCTGCTTTCCTAGGGAAAGCTGAACACCTGCCTGCCAATGGGAAGCAATGAATGAATTCCTTGTTTTGCTTTGCTTGCGTGCATGGCTTTTGCTTTACCTATTAAACTGTCTTTATCTCAACCCATGAGTTTTCTCACTTTTACCCTTCTGATTCTCTCCCCATCCCACCAGGAGGGAGTGAGCATGCGTCTGTGTGTGGCTTAGTTGCCAGCTGGGGTTAAACCACGACATTCAGCCAGCTCTGCAAACCAGTATACTTATTCCTGGTTTAAAACGGGGAAACCCTCTGCCCTGAATATAGTTGGTGGTATGAGTAGTATCAGGCATATCAGTCCTTGGAAATGGATAATTTCTGTCCTCTACTCAGTCATTTTAAATAGAAAAAGGAGGTTCTTCCTCATTATCAAGTTACAGACCCAATGAGGCCTAATTCAACTATCCATGTCCACTGGGTGCCCACTTGTAGACGCATGACCTTGTACTCCACGTCACTACCATCCGTGTCCCAGATCACCGTCCCAGATTTGTACCCTCTTTCCAATTCTTCTCAAAACTGCAGAGCAACTCACTGCTAACCCAGTTCTGTTGATACTATTCCCATTTGCTAAACCACCTGTGCAACCACAGCGGACCCCTGGGAGCAGCAATGCCGTGGCTGGAGCACCATGCCTGCCCAGAGGTGGGGTGCCCAGACCCTGCAGACAACCGGTGCTGCCCTGTGGGGATTTTAGCCAGCCTGGGACACGTGTGGTGCTGTCCTCCTTCACCCCAACCTGCAATGAGGAGTTTTACTTCATACTTTGCATGCCACTGTCTAAAATACGCATAATGGATAAGATGCTACTTTTTCTGTCTTTGTTAATCTCTTCAAGCTCCTTTAATTGCAGCCTGGAAGCTTTTTCCACACTAGTGGGTGATATTATTTTATACTTTCCCTGAAGAGTTCAGCCTTTGCTATTTACAGGCATTTCTCTAGGGTTGAATCTCAATTTTTCCTGGGATAGAGTCACGTGTTCCACAGATTATCCCACCATCCATCCCTCTTCTGCTTCTTGAATCAAGTCAGAAAAGAAAAAACAACCTGCATACTTCTCTCTTCCCAAAACGTACATTCTATCCCATTAAGAATTGATGCAACATATACTTCAAACAGCAGAAATACTGCAGATTCACCAGCTTGTCATCTGCTCCAGCATTCTACCACTAGACAATAAAATTAAGTACAGCTTTTTAATTTTTTTTCTCCTATGGTCCCCTCTGCATTCAGGCTCTGTTCTTGCTTCCATGTGCACGCAAGCATTTTCTGCCAAGAAACCCCTTCTTCTAGGTGGTTGTTACTTTGCTTTCCCTTTCTATTCTTTATTTGCTAAACTGATGACTTCAACTTTACACATAGCAAGTAACTGAAAATAGATTTCAGAAAAGATCAGAAAAGGCTGGTTTCAGAAAGATGTAGGCTAATCCCAAGACCAGCTTGTGGAAGCACTGCAAGGAGAGCATGTATCTCACACAGTGCACAGAGACTCTTGTTGGTGCCCTCCAAATTCCTCCCCTCTGTAACTTGAGTTTATTCCTCAAAGTTGAATGCAAATTGCTCCATCTTGCTTTTTAGCAGTTCTTGTGGTTCCTCATAGACATACCGCTTCTCTGGCTCTTTCTCCAGGTTTGATAATTTGACCTCCAGTGGGAACGTCCCTTTACACCATTGTGACAAAATATCATCTCCTTTTCTTCAAGGGCAAGAAAAAAATGTGGATGCAAATCACAAATGTTTTGTATTTCAATTTTTCTGCATATGTATGAAAAGCAGATAGAAAAGTAAGCACAGCAGACCAGCACTGTAAATAATTCAGGGACATGAAAGCTTCCTCTACAGAAGCATCCACAGAAGCATCATTATGTTTTAAACTGCTTTTAGTTCAAATGTTTTCAACAATTAGGAAACAGCTATGTCCGCCACTTCCTTTTAAAAGCATCACTCTCATAAGTAAGTATGTTATTCCTCAGCTGTTTATTAATATTTCCAAAAGGACCACTGACTCCTGTTGTATAATTTGGGTACGACTCCTTAATAAGATTCAGCAGCAGCTCAGAGCTTGTGGAAAGTGTGCAAGTGTGATGCATCAAAAAGAACCATGCAATTGCAAAGTGATGGAAAATAACACTTTCCATGCCAAAAGGATTCTGGGTGAAAGGAAGGAAAAGAGAAAAGGAAGGATTTATGTACATTATTAAGTATATCTCAGTCTCAAGATTTTATCTTTGTATCAGTGCCAGCATCTCATGTATTTTTGTAGCCCCAAAGGACTATCCAATCCAACTGCAATTTACTGAAGCATTAAGTTTCTGTAAGTTATACTGCGTCACTGATTTTTTTTTTAAATGTAAAGTGTACTGAGTTTTATCGAATCATATGGAATGAAAAGATCTGTTGAATTTTTAACTAGTTTATTCTCTCTACCTATCAGAAGGAATGTTTTTATTACAAAACCCAAAATCTAATCCTGCTAGTTGCAAAATATCTTTAAACTGTGAATAGGATATAAGCCCCAGCCACGTTTGCAGACAGACACCTTAGACTCCTCTCCTGGCACAGAAGCAGGAAAAGAACGAGATAAGAAGGTGCCAGAGGGAGACGGGTGGTGTTCATGGGAAAGGACAGATATCCTGGTGCACCTCTGGAGCCCGAAGCATTATTTGGAGATTTCAGGTCACCTACATGTTAGGAGCCCAAACAATATACCTGTTGTTTAGCAAACTGTTGAAATGACTCACTGACTATTTCTTTAGTAAGCTGCCAGCATTTTCTGGACCTTTTTTTTTTTTTTTTTTTTTTTT
>VZTL01007346.1:18886-31614 GCA_013400535.1 Scopus umbretta
GGTTTGCAATGAAAAGTTTCTCCTCACAGAGTTTCAGCTGCCAGAACGAGTGTCAATCATGCAGCTCCGCAGCCGAACCACCTGTGCCAGGATTCCCGCTCTGATGACAAACAGTTGAGGGAAGGCAGCTAGGGCAAAGGGAATAACCACACAACAAGAAAGAGCAGATGATACTTTGAGCAAAAGTTACATTCATTTCTGCAGCTCTTAGTAACGTTTTCTATGTGAGCTGCCAAAAGCATAGGTGATCGGCAGCAATAAACATGCTTGCTGCCTGTTTGCATCTCCCATCCCTCAAGGAGTCGGAGAGAAAGAGTGATTAGAAACACAGAGACCCAACTACTGCTTTGCTTACCGACCCTCACATAACATGTAAGTAGGAAAAAATGATCTAGATAAAACAGATGTGGACTTAAGTCTCGCACAGTTCACGGTCAAACCAGTTTAACATGAAAAAGCACCGTGACTAATGCAAACACGAGAGCATAGCCCACAATGTGTGTTTAAGAGCTTTAATGAAGTCTCTGCAAGAAGAACGCTCCCCAAGCCTGACGTAACAGGTCAAAGGACAGATGAACTGAGATCTGCCTGTAAAGTAACAGAGTTTGGAAAAAGATACTGGAAAGTGTCCCTAATTTAGACAATTTCACACTCATCCACATTCACAGACATCAGCTCTCAGACACGGAGTGGAAGAGATATGCTGCGTAGTACGTACCTAATAACCTTGTGGACAAGAGCCAGCGGTGTGGTTATCATTACACTGGATAGTTATTACAAGCTGAGGGTTAATTATTAGCAGAGCTTAAAATCAAAGAGAGTTTGATCCAGACTGCATAGCTACGCACGCACACACACACAAAGCTACTACCCTGAAGCACTTCCAGTCTCTTTCCAGACAAGTTCACCATAGTTTAGACATGCACAAGGTGGCACACCATGCTACGGTAAAAGTAAGAGGGAGACCGTAGCCAGGTGGCTCTTGAAAAGAGCTAGCACCTATGTGATGGGTGCAGTGGGGACTTTCCACTGGGTTTTTTGCAATACCACTTCAACCGTTCTTTAAAAACGGTTAACATCATTAGAACAAAGTTATGTTTTGCGTATTGTTTTTCTGCACACAAAAACTCTCTCTTTAACCTGGGAAAGACTTTTTTTTTTTTCCAGGGGGGTAGGAAGGACTAGAGTTGCCCTCTGCTCCACACTTGCATGCTTTGCTATGAAAAGCAATGAGCTCTGCAAGGACAGGGTTGCAGCCATCAGAGCTCCGATTTTCTTAGAAGTTATTTAATGGTATTTTATGATTTCAGGCAGGTGGGATGGGAAGGAAGAGGCCGAGGGAACAAAGTAACAACATGAAAAAAAGACAAAAAACTGAAATCATCTGACAAGTTTTTTTTAAGATGAACAGAAACTCAGATTTGGTAGAGTTGTTTATTCTTTTCCACAGCAAAATGCTCTTTGGGCCTACATGAAACATGACAGATCTCTGCCAAGTAAGCCAGAGCACCCTGCCTTGCTCCAGAGATGAACATCCCAACCATATCCAGGTTTTCTTTTCATTCAGTTGTCCCATTAATTCAGCATTAACCTGATTGACTTCATGTTAACACAGTTTTTCCTGTGCATAAGCACTTGATATTCAATCTGCATTAGGAAAGAAAACAAGGAATGTGGGGAAGCAGGTACGGCTGAATTCAGAATACGCAGTGGCAGGGGGGAATTGACTCTCGCTGCTAACGTCACGGTCTTCACCCAGGGCAGTGCGGATGTGCAAACCTGGAGGTTTCCAAGGCAGACACGGTAAGCAAGGACCACATGCAATTAATAGGTGGACCACACTCCTCTATAAACACCGCAGGAAAAAAAAGGAAAGAGGTTTGCGCCGGCAAAATGAAATACAAATAACTAGCCAAGCTGCCTAAACAAGGTGGCGTTTATATAGGATGGGGGTGCTCAGCTGGGAACACTCTGCTCTTTTATTTGCTCTCGTACCATGTGTGGTGCACGAACACAGGCTGACGTGACCAAGGGCTCCCCGTGAGCGATAGGGGCAACTTCCCTTTGGCAGAGAAGGATTAGTGTTTGCTGACTCTGTCAAAGGGAAATCGGGGCGACCTCTGCCTCCCCCCTGTTGCTCCTGCCGCCCCAGTGGCAGCAGGCCTTACCCTGCAGTTTGCAGTATTTACATTGCTGGCCCCAAATCTTTTTCTGTGTCTGCAGAGCTACAGCGGAGGCAGAAATTGAGCCTAATTCTCTCACAGCGAATGAGAGTCCTTCCTGCTTCCCAGCATTTAGCATTTCACGTTCTCACGTACCGCAAACAACCACCGAAGACAGGGGAAAATTACAGCTCCAGAGGAAGTCTGCGCAATTAGCTGAGGGGATCCAACTTCCAGACAGCTAGGGCTTAAGAGAGAGAAATGCCACCATTAAGCCAAAACTGTAAAAAGAGTCCCTAGGGTCTTACGAGACAGGACAGCTAGGTTCAGGAATCGCATCCAGCCACTGCAAAGTGCCACGACTCAAGGTGTTCGTCATTAAGAGTCGCAGCTGTGAGAAATGCACAGCTTTACTGAGGACTAAGTCAACACGAGGGACCTTCCAGGCGTGTAATACCAGCAGTTACGGTGGCTGCAGACAGGAGTAGACTGTATTTTCATCAAGGAAACATTTGCCAAAATAGTTTTGAAGCGAGCAGTCCAAACAACCTCCCTACTGTTTACACCGACACTCTCCCAAACGTGCTCCTTCGTTAGTTAAACGAATCTTGCTTTAGTAAATTAAAACACATTTCCACTTTGCTCTGGTAGCCGCTGCCAAGAAGAGAAAAGGTGAATTCAATGCTGCGGCTGCTCCCAGGAACGTCCAATCCTGGAACAACACTGACAACCTGGTGAGGGCTTGGGAAACACTCAGGCATCTCCCAGCCTTCACTTGTGCTCCCTCCCTGGAGTACTCCTCAAGTGCTTTCCATGCATAAATAAACTAAGGAAGGATGAACTTCAAATCAGCCTCGCCCTACACAGTCAAATAAGCTAGGGAAAATGTATGTATGATTTGTAATATTTACATTTTAAGCAATGACATTTCTTGTTTTGATACATTATACATGCTGGAATTACTAACAAGACTGCAAACTGGATAGGCACATTTTATGCATTGCTTTGAACCATGAAACACTGCTGGGTGACTTTGTTCAGGGACCAGGCAGACCCCGGAAAACTCAGGTTATGGCAGCATAGCTAAAAAATGTTCTCCCGCCCACCATTTTAGTTTAATCCACCCATTTGCTACCTATCAAGGCCAAAATTTCACATTTTGCAACTGCAGGCAGGCTAGGCCCTGGCTGTGCTTTTTGGTTATTCGCCATTCTCAGTCAGAGAGTGCTGTAATCTTATTTATTTGCAGTCGTGCTATTGAAGCAATGATGTATTTTCAAGACATTATTCTTTATAAATGAAAGAATGTACTTTTTTCTCAATGGTCACAAATTAAAGAACAAAAGCGACATAAGCAAGGCAATAAATAATCTGGATTTATACAAATTAACCTTGAATTTGTTTGTTTCATAGTTTGCCATCTGGAAACACGACCACTTGCACTAGGCTAACTCCATTGATTTCTATTACTCGGATAAGCACACCACAAAAAAAGTCTGAGGTGAGGTAGTAGCTTTTATTAGGCCAACAAACAGGAGCTGGAAAAACAACAAAGCAACTTATCAGCCAGCCTAATAAAAGACATTACCTCTCCTGCAAACCCTGCATTACCTCCCATTACAAACCCTGCCTTGCTTATATCATGGCAGCAACTTCACTGCCCAAGTATTTGTCATTCTAACAATTACATTTTACATTTGGTGGAAGTCAGAGACTTCCAGTCTCAGTTTATAATTGACTTTTGTAACTAAACAGCATTTTCAGTGCAGAAGGGCAAAGAAAGCACAGGAATACCAGTACTGGAAACAAAGCTTGTATAATTTTGCCAGCGTGGGCATTGGATCTGCAAGTTCCTCCACCCCCACATGCTGCAATCCCGGCGTTCGTGGAGAATCCCCAACAGCACAATGATGGGCCTTGGGACCAAATTACCTCCCAGCTGACACTGCCTGGAATTACCATCGCTAGTGTGGGTGGGTCTGTATCCCAAATAACTGATCTGAGAGATGTGCTAGCTCCCTTGCAGGCACACAGGATTCCTCAGGGACTCCTGAGAAGCAGCAGCAGCAAGCTCCTGGAGTGGCTGAAAGCCATTTTTCATTCCACATTCATTGTCACGGCTCTGAATTAGGAAAGCATTTTCTGCAAGGCTGGACGAATAATTATATCCCACGCATCACCAGACGAACAGGTAATGTATAGCCATGGGGCAGTGTAGGGATACCCAGGAGAGTTTAGGGAAGCAAAAGTTTCCCTGGAGCATCCCGAGGTCTGGAGAGGGCTAATAAACTGCTTCCAGGAAACAAGCCCATTAAGATATATAACTCTGCCTTGTCAACTGCACAGTAAACCTACCCATACACACAGACATCTGGCCCTTTCTAAGCACCTTCGTTGATAAGAAGAGCTCAGGCATCCCCATTGAGTTTCTTGTTGAGACAGAAATGCAGGGAAATACTCATTAATTTCTCTCTTAGCCTATTTTCGTTTAGAGTAGCCACACAACTCCTCCTCACTGCCTCAAGGCAACGACAAAAGCAAAAGCCAGAATTACACACAAATTAGCCTCAGCCTCACCCCTCCGGCAGGACAGGGCTCTGCGTTCAGCCTTTCCAGCTGAACCGCTCCTCTGCCTGCCTCCCCCAGCACCGCCTCCAGCACCGGCGGCTGTGACTGAGCCCGGCTCCACACGTATTGATGCTGGTACAAAGCACACGCTTGGCCCAATGGTCCAAACTCAGCGGTCAGGGTCCTCTCCTCTGCCACCCTCACTGCTTGCTCTGCATCCGCCTCCGCTGCCAGGACTTCGGTCACCTTCAAACAGGCAGCGATGGACCCGAACCATCAGCAGCTGGGAGCTTGTCTCAAGGAAAACACCAGCAGAGGTAATCCGCCTCTGGAAAAAAAGCATCCTTAATTCAGTTTAACCATAAACAGCTAAAGTAGAGCCACTGTCGTTCTGCAGAGGAACTGTCACACTGGCAACCAGAGTGGTTTAGTTAATCGACTTCAGGCAGGTTAATTTGGATTAACTTAACATCATGTAGAAGCACTCTATGTTATTCCTTAGCTACACCATATCAGAGTGGCAGTGGCCAGGTTCACTGCTCCACGGTACTGTAAATAAACGTTAAATCTGTGTTTTAATAGTATCAGGCAGGCAGCAGCTGCTGCTGCTGAATGCCCAGCAGATTGCTATTGCTCTCGGGACTCTCATCAGGGAAGGTACTGAATAGCCTTAAGATATTATTGTCTGGCAACAAGAATTTTCTTTCCTAAACACCATCTGAAAAAAAAAAAAAAGTTGTATGTTGCAAAGAGATGACGAAAAGGCTTTCCTGTGCCGCTGCTCTGGGCACCTGGCTGTCAAATTTTTATGTGAGGGGAAAATAAGACATTACACGATATTCTGAAAGAGCGTTAGAGAAATGGAAGACAGGATACAGAATTAAATGTATAATTCATGGCTTGTGAGAGCCTTGAGGCAAGACCTTTAGGACTTGCTAATTGCTTTGCTGAGAAGTAGGCCAGAAGCCATAATGATGCCTCCTACACCTAGGCAAATACACGCATAAAGCTGTTGTAACATCCACCTAGGGGCTTCCACATCACCCCTGTTGCACAGATGTGCTGCTGGCCCACCTGACAACATGCCAGCCAAGGACAACTGCATGGGATATCAGGCTGATCTGAGGATCTGGATCCAATTCTGGTATGCATTTCTGTATATTCAGGTTTTTGGGTTGCAGGCAGATATATTTATATAAACCGCCTGCAGCCATACTTGCAGGCCACAGCCCTTGGAGGACCCTCACCGCAAGCTCCGAGCCTTAGCATGCAACTCTGTGCACGTGAGACCGGCAGAGAAGAGCGGCTCCTCCGCTGCAGCAGCCTGATTGAGCCCCACTGAGCTCAACAGCAAAAAATTCAGTGGGTGCAAGATCAGATCCCAGTTGCAGGCAAAGATATTAATATGACAAGTAGGGAGGATGAAGGCAAGCGTAACAGCTTATAGTTACAGAGGTTTGCGCATGTGCATAATTCAGTGGATCTCAGTCATGAACAAAAGCATCTTTTAGCTTCGTATGCCGTAACCACCTCCTCCATGTCCCCAGCGAACACCCTTGAATTTTCTCATCCCAGCAGGCAAAATCATAGGCTTTTACCCACCTACATGTTCAAGGCTCTCCAATTCACATTCTCTAGTTTCAGAAAACGCTCTTCCAGCCAATTCTCTGATAATATCCTGCCGACCACTGCCAGTCACTGCTGCTTCTATTTTGTTAGACCCCACCAGAAGTTAGCCTCAAGGAGCTAAGAAAGGCTTCGCTACTGTCATTTGCAATTTACTACAGAATCCAGTTAGAGTCATTCACTGTGTCTGAAAAGAGATGGACTTCCCTCTAAAGCATAGGGATCAGTCGCCTTCCTGTTCCACAAGCTTCTCCAGCTCCAGGCCCTCTGGAGCAGTCTTCCTCTTGCTGCCCTGTTGTAACCATCTTCCCCTGCAGCATCCTTAGAGAAGTCTAACCCCTCAACTGATACTCTGCATCCCTTTCACAACACATGAGAAAGAATCTCTTTTTAAGCTCTCTCTTTCCCTTTGGAATTATAACTCATTAATAAAATGCAGATCAGTATCTTCCATAAAGCAGTGTATCTCCTTGAGGTTGCAGAAGTAAAACTACTGAAAGCGTAAGAAAACAGAATCTGTCACTTCATTGTACTGTGCTTTCATACTACGTTACTGAAGCAGATCAAATTTTTACTGTTAATATCCTTATTTACTCTACTTAAAGATGTTCCATCTATTTCTCAAGGTCAAGAATCTGAAAAGCAGGACTTGAGAGAGATTAAGAAAAAAAATAAGATGGTTAAAGATCCCTGGGTTTGATCGGTTTCATCTGGAAACCATCAGTACTGGCTTGTGAAACTCAGCAGTATAAGTGAAGCTACCGATTCTATGATAGTGGAATAAAATTTCAGAGCAAGTAAAACATCCTTTTTGTGGTATTTCAAATCACATGATGGTAAAGAGACAGACTGCTTTGCAACACCTTCTACATAAGAATCTTAACTTGTTAATCTGTAAATATAAAAGGCCTCACAATGAAGGCAGAGGAATTTAAAGAGCAGTTCAAACATCAGTGGAGAAGTACAATGAAGATGATGACCCCCAGACTAAGCCCAGACTCAAAATGCCAATGCCTAGCTCTGCAGGTAAATATCCTCTAAGCTACTTTATAATTGAGGAGCAACATGACTCAAACCAAGCTGCAGCCCATTCAACGGGCAACTCTCACCTAAACCATTTTAAACCTACCTATATCATTTTAACTCTAGCAATGTTACTGTCCTTTTTACACACCCTCCGATTTAGGTTTTGATGTCTACGAGGGGCATACAAGGAATTCACAATTTCCCCAAGACCAGGGCTTTACAGCTCAAATAAGCAAATGAAAGCCAAAGCATAGGAAAGGGGAAGTGAGAACAACAGAAAAAGCTCACTTAATCTTGTGAGTTCCACCTTTAAATAAATATTGATAGCTCCCACACTGGAAGCAAGGTAAATAAGCACTAGCAGTAGGTACTGTTTGGTGTCATTTTATTTTGTTCTGTGACCTACCCACTTGGTCCAAGAGAGAGAAGTCATTAAAAGCAGAGTGGGTCCATTGCAATTGCAACATAAAGGGCAGTCTTTCACTTCATACAAAGAATACTAGCACAGATGGTGAATCAACATTTTGCAGGAAAATCCATGTGCTTCCACATTAATGAGACACGGGTTAGAAGAACACAGTATTACACACTGTCGTCATTATGTCAGAAGTGATTTGTTGTCCAAGCTTAGGTATCCAGATGGTACCAAAAATACTCCAAACTTTCTATAAGCACAAAGCTTTCACTATAATTAAAAAATGGCTTCAGAAAATATACTGGTTTCTCTGAGCATTCCCAGTTCACTTTTAACTGCTGAACATGCCCTTGTATGTTGCTTGCAGTGGTTTAACAAGGAGGATGTACACGCACCAGAAAACCTCAAAAGGCAGAGCTAGGGAGAGATGGCACGGGAGAGGGGAGCTGTACAGGACCATCACAATCCCAAAGTGCGAAGAAGAAGGAACTGGGAAGTCAGGAACTATACCGTGCTTCCCTGGTGGATATGCCAGCAAGGTCTGCAGAAGAGACCTGGTCTCTGGAAGGCATGTCCACAGACCTGCATGCAGGATGCCACCGAAGCAAAATGAGGGAACTATGGGAGCCATGTTCATGGCGTTAAAAATAGCTCAAACTAGGAGCAGTGGCTGCTTCTGATTCAGATCAGGTTTAACCCCCTCCCTCCGTGATGGGGTTTATCCATATCAGAGCCAAAGCAATTGGACTTTATAACTAAATCCCATTATTAACACACTTTCATTTCTGATAGGAGCCTCAGAAATCTTCATAACAAGCTCACAGTGAAATAATTGCTTTCTTTTCACTTCACCCTAGCAGACTCCCACAGGTTTGACTGTTTTGGTTTTTTTCTCTTCAAAGTAAATTGTACAGCCTCTCTTAAAAGGCTCACCTTTAAAAAGCAGCCTAGAAAATACCAGGCTAAATGTGACATGTTTTTCCCTATGTTTCAAAGCCAGGGAAGGGTTCTTCTGGAAGCAGATGACACCTTTTCTATTCAAGTAGACTGAAAATCTGCTGCAGGAAAAAAAAAGAAAAGCAGCAGAAGAAAAAAAAGAGAGGGGGGGGGGGGGAGGGGAAGAAAGAAGGAAAGAAAGGAATAAACTTCAGGGAGAGTATGTGGGTGGCAGGATTCAGTCTAATCTGACAGGTGTATGTGAGCACTTCTCCACGAATATACCTATAAGGGATCTAATTGTTTTCCTCTTTGCACTGCTATAGGTTTGTACTGTCTTCTAATGATACCCTTTATTTTTAGGTTAGCTTCCTGCCAGTCCCTTTGCCTGATGTCCAAAAAGCTAACAGGTTAAGAAAGCAAGAAAAGTTGACACCTTTCTTCATCAATGCGTTTGCCCTTCTAAGTGTCTCAAGCAAATCTGTCTTGAAATTAAAAATCATACTGTCAACCATGCAACAGGCAATGTGGTCCAAAGAGAGATTTACAGACTGGTAACTAGGGAGCAGGCAGAGGCGGCGGCTGCTCAGCTGATGGATATAAATAGTAAAATCCTAGTCAACAGGATATTATTGTTCTTTGGGGTTCCCAAAGAAGCCTTAAGCAATGGATCAGCTCCTACGCACATGCTGATCACAAGTCAGCACCCGTGTGCAGTGGGGAGGCCCTGCCCAGGGAAGACTCGAGGCTATTTCAGGAGTTACCAGGTCTCAGCACTTCCCATGCTCCAGTGGGAGGAAAGACTGAGAAAGAATGGGGAAAGGGCTCAGCAAAGTACCTGTCACCTATTCATTCCTTTGCATATTAAGAACTCATCTCTAAGAATCATGAGACTAAATAGCAATGCTTTCCTCTGCTCATGCCATGAAGCCAAGCCTAGATGGAGATCCCCAGACAAATACCAAAGAGCTTGAGAAACTGGGAAAAGAAAACAAAGAAAAGGGGTCTTCCAGGAGCAGGTCTGAATGGCTTATTTATCAAGATGTAATTCCACAAGACACCGGCTGCAACCGGCTTCAAGTCAAGGCAGCTTAGACTCCCAGGTATCGCAGAGCTTCCATTATAAACCACATTTCAAGGTGATGCAATTAATTGCCTCATTCCTCTATGACCTTTGCAGAAAGGAAAACCAGAATCTGACTGCTCTCCAATTTCCAACTTTGTTTCTGTTAACTCTCTGACTTCTTTCTCTTGCAGAATATACCCTTATAACCATCCAGGGCAGACAGATGTCTTTAGGAAGATCTCTCTCCACATTCATGCAGAATTAATGTGTCCCATCAGTGCCGTAAGCAAGCTTTCCCTTGGTCTTCCTCTCTACCCCGCTGAGCTCTTTCAGACCCACGCACAAAGGAGACAGAGTTTCAAGACAGTGGATATAGCATTGCTCTCTGTTAAAATAACATTTGGGTGATTCCGAGAACTGAACTGAAGAGTGTGATTTGACAGCAAGTTCAGCCTGGGATAAAATTTAATCTGATTCATTTATGCGTGCAAATGGAAAGTTTTTATTAGCATGCATTCCTCAAAGAAAACAAATTATAGTTCCTAAAGATGTTTACCGTGAATTAGCCTCTTCCAGCTTCTCGTAGCAAGTTTTCTTCCTTCCCCAGCTCCACTTTATCCCCCTTCTAGCAACACATACTCAGACTAAAGCAAACAAAACTCCTGGAACAAACTCAGTGAACTGAAAGCATAGTAAGAAGAGGCAGAGGGAGCATAGCTGATCTGAGTCTTGACCGAGATAATTCCAAAGCACTTGGAGGAAAAAAGGTTTTACCTGAAGATGTTAAAATAGTAACTCATAAAGATGATCAACATGAGACTTCAAAAAATACATCTTCACAAATAGGGAGCAGTAGCAGAAAGCAGGCTGATTCCATTCCACAAACATTTTGTTCTTCTTGCATTGAAAAAACCCTAAGGCAAGACAAGATGAAATCTGATCGCACCCAGTTAGCCTTCACACCAACTGGGGTACGCTGGAAAGAACACCAACAAGAACAAGCAAACCCAGAAGGAAACTGCCTGCTGCCAAACATGGGAACATCACCTGCTGGGACGAAAGCTGGGTTGGTAGCTTCACGTGAATTATCAAGATGTAAAAGCTTACAATAGATAAGGCAGCATATATGTATCACAGTTCATGTGAATTGTTAGATGACATTGTTAGCTTTTGCTGTCAGATGGTGAAGGAGGGAAAAAGAGAGGTGTGAAGAGAGGAATTTGGTCAGGTAGTTACAATGGGGACCTTGGAAAGAGAAGACCCAGGTTCAAGGCCTGCTTCACCAAAACTTTCCATGTTCACACACAGAAATACGTGTCATTAGGCTGTCTGGGTAACTTTGAAATAAATCCTCTGGCTTTCATGTGCCAGATCCCCAACCCTAACATAGAGGTGTCATCTAGAGAAACACATCAAAACCATAAGACGGCTCAAATACTAAAGAACTGGAAATAAATTCCTGCTAGAATGTGGTAAGAACACATTTCAATTTTAGTCAAGACAAACACAAAGCAGTGGGAAAGAAAGCCCATATACATCAGTATTATCTGAAGTACCAGAACCCAAGCTTGAACCCTCTCTGTAAAACCAGTTATTAAATGCTACTTGCACATTCAGAGCAGCCCCATCTTTCTGTAAGGATGCAGCGTGCAAGAACATACACGTGTAGCAGGACGGGCAAGCCAAAATGAACTGGGCAGCCCACGCCAATCTTTTTGTCATGTGGACATCACGTAAGCACATTAAGCTTTGTTTTCCATGTAGCTCCTGAGAGGCAGCCTGTGCTTAGGCTCCAAAACTGATCATTAGTGTGATAAATGAAATGAACGGAAACTTTGGCTCATAGAGCCTGAACTGCAGTCAGTCACTCTTCAGAAGTTTTGGTTCATTAGTGAAATGAGAATATAAGACGTCAAGTGAAAACTCGGTTTATAATTAAGTGCCTGGATGACAAAGCTGTCTACTGGCTTGAGTGACACAAGACAGGGGTCTCATCTGAGCTTGCTGTAGGCATCCAGACCACCTCTGCAACTGGCTTTCACCACCAGTCTCAGCATAAAAGTGAAAGATTCAACATGCATGAAAAAAATTTGCTCTAGAGCCAACTGTGGGATAGATAATGAAAAAATGCTTAGCCTCTCCCCACCACCCACAAATTAAAGGAAGTCAAGGATTTGAAAGGTACCCAAGATCCGACCAGCTGAAACAAAAACTGAATATAACTGGCTGTGTTAACCACTTTCAAAGTAAGTCTTGAGAGACAGATGGGTATCAGCTTTCCAGACCTCAGCGGCTACATCTGGCGCTCTCAGCACCTGAGGATGGCCCCTCTCGGTGAGGCCCAGGGCTGAACGGGAAGCATGCGCTGCCCTTCTCCTGCAGACACAGGCCACCGTCACCAGGGTCACAACCGCTTCCTGACTTCAGAGTAGTCACAGTGGTGCGACCTTCAAGTTCGTAAATTAAAATAAACTCATGATGAGTGATACTGTCAACTGCAGCATTACAGACGAAGGATTTTATAGCATCCCTTAGCTCTATTAGCGACGAAAACATGGTGCTTCCTCTTGATATGCACAGTTTTTGAAGACAATTAAATCTCCTATCTTCTTTGATCCTTCTGATAAACACACAATGTTTTAAAGTTTTCAAAGGCCAACACTGAATACATCAAAAAGACCATCTACCTTCAAGAGAAGAAATGCAGCTTAGCCAGCAAAAATTCATTGTCTTCTTTCAGTCAAGGTCATTAACTTCTGGAAGAAGGCTGAGCACAAGTTCTTTCTAACTGACATTAGGTCCCTTAAAAACTTTTTTTCTTTATAATGGGCAGAAACAGAAAAACTCATGCAAGAGTCCCTATAACTTCAAATCATTCCTTATCCATTATCCAGGGAGATCTTTAAAAAAAAATAAAGACAAAAAAACC
>VZTL01007354.1:1087-15137 GCA_013400535.1 Scopus umbretta
TTTTTTTTTTTTTCTCCCTCTTCTAGTTGGGTAAATTTGGTTTTCATACTGCAATGCAGCCTGGAACGCCGTGGTGGTGAGGGTCAGCCCCAGCACCGTTCCTTCCCGCATCAGAGCAAATTTTGTGTCGGTGGTGGAGAAGCAAATGAGGGGAAGAGCGGTGGGTATTAGGCCTTAAAAAAAGAAATGTATCTCATACTCTATCATTTTATTTCTCCTGAGTAGCAAGCGAATAGCCACGGTACGGGGAAGGACTCACTCTGTGGCTGGCATCCAAAATAAAGCAGTCAGCTAAGGAACGCCGCTCCGCTCCTTGCAGCTCTCCCTCACAGAGACTCAGGGACCTCACTTGGGATGACGGGATCTCACTTCTCCTGTGTGTCCCTGCTCCCGGGAGGTAGGGAGCTTTCCCACCACGCAGAGATCTGCGCCTGTTTCAAAGGTAACAGTACTCTGGGCCACGCACATAAAAAAAAAAAGCCCATTTCTCAGAAGGTGAGTCTGATTTCAACGCGTACTCCAAGGACACAGCACGCCTTCCCGCTGGTCGTAGGAGCTCTTCGCCGACGGCTTTGTGCGATAGCGAAGGTAGGACCTGACGCTTGCCAAGGCTGAGCATTTGCTTCTTGTGAACTAAAACCAAAGTGCTAATAGCAACACCTGCACCGGGGTGCTGCCATGCGGTAGATGGTCCAGGCTGTGTCCCCCGGAGAATCTCTCCTTGAGGGCTGAATTTAGGGATTTTACCTCACACTCAAGTATGTGTTAGGGGAATCGGGTCTGATGTGGCCTGGTATGAATTCAGTTTCTTTTGTAAACAGCTGTTTGACTCTAAAACTGTCCAATGTAAGACGGGAGCAAACTTCAGTGCCTTAATGAAGAGCAATACGAACGCTTGTGCATAAGTGCTGGCCTTGTTTTGCCTTCTCAGTGCACTCTGTGAAATCAGTCCCGGTACAGGGGAAATTATCCGGGAAACCAAGGGTCAGAAACGATATTCACTAATGACCTCACTGCATATTTTCAATTATATAAAAACAGTTTTTCTTGGTCCTAACTAAAGCATTTTAGGTGGGTTGATCACACAAGGAACTACAAAGGCTCAGAAAAAAACCAGCTGAGATATCTCAGAGAGAAAATTATAACAGCAATGAAGGAAAGCACACTTTTAGGAAGGACATGGGTTGAGAATTGGCTGTGTACCATTAAAACACTGGCATGGGCCTACTCCTATGGTCATACACTGGTAATGTTTCACAGCAGTAATGCGAAAAGAAAATCTTGTTGTTAGGAATAATGAATTATGGGTTCTGATAAACAGCGAGATGCAGAAAGTTTCAACTCACCTTGGAAAACATTCTGATAAAGCAAGTCAAAGTTATCTTCTAACCAAGCTGGAACCTTTCACAAAAGCAGAATTGAGTATGACTGTGAGCGGCTCACTGGACAGGCAAAGAGATCATCAAACAAAACATCAGCATTCAGAAAGACCGGGACAAAAAAGTCACGGAAATGCGATAGCAGTGACCACATTTGTTGCTCTCCTTCCCTGGAAATCCTACATCCAGTGCCAGCCTGCCAGCACCCGGTGTGCAAAAGTTTGAGCAGCAAACATAGCGTTCAATAAAAGGATGAAGTATTTATTAGCCAGAAGGGACCTTTCTGGTTTTTTCAATCTCACCAGTTATATACTTCGTGCTGTTGTTAATATGCTTTTTTTAGAAGCTTAGGGAGACTTTTGCTGTGTCCGGAAAGGCACGCTTTCGCCTCTGGAAGATACCATGAGGTGGATGGAGAATCTAGCCCTGGCTGCAGACGTCTGCCGCCGTGCATAGCTGCCTTCAGTGTTTCTCACTTCCAGCTTGAGCTGGGCTGGCTTCAGCTTCCAGCTGTCGGTTCATGTAATGCCTTACTTCACTTAGCTAAACAGTCCTTTCCTATGTAATATTTTTTCTTATGAAACTTATTTTATTCCACATAATAATCTTTTTTTTTTTCCTGCCAAAATAGATGCAGCTCCTTAATTTTCTACAGCAATTTTTCCAGTCCTCAGATAGTTTTTGTACCTTTTTTCTTTGCACCCTGTGCATTTTTTCAACATTTCTTTGAAAATATTGACACAAGAACTTGTTTATTACTCTGACGACCCTCTTGCTGAAGGTATACACAAAGTAAAATACGTTCTTAGCCACTGATGCTTACGGCTGTCAGGGTTTTTCTTGCCACAACGCCATTTTAAACACGTCATGCTGACGTGCTTTTGCACTGTGATCACCACAGTATTTTCAGGATCACTACTACGAGCCTGTAAAAACCATGGACTGCTTCGTGGTGAGGAACTGATGGTACAGGAATGTTTCTGGTGTTTCTTCTGAGCTTATACACAGCTGACTGAGATTGCAAGTGACCAGGCTGAAAGCTTTGGTGATCCCACGTGAGCCTATGACATCTGCTCACGACCCCTTGCAGAGTCATCCTTTCCAGGAGCTTTTCCATCACCTGCCTTCCTTGGTCCTAGATGCGCAATGCTGCAAACAGTTCCTGTCGAGTGCTGTTTGTTCTTGAAAGTGCCAAGAGACTTAGCAATAGGCTCGGGTTTTTCCAAATGTCCCACTTCCCACCTTCCTCACCGGTCACCTTGTCACTATGTTACCTGCAAAATTTCTTGGTGTGATTTTGTATCAACTTTCATGTTACCGATGAACATCTTGCACAGTTCACAAACTGGCTAATATGAATAATCCTAGGTAGTGTTCATATACTACACTCCTATATAGCAGTATTGATACTCCTAAAGGTTTTCTGTTGACTCCAGTTGCCTGCAATTTTTGTGCATTTGCTGTGCGCATTATTTATATAGTACAGTGCCTCCTCTATGAGACAATAGCTTCGGTTTCGCTAGGCTTCCTATTTCTGCTCTCTGTTCTATCCTCTGACGCCTCAATCTGTCGGTAGACTTCAGCACATACTTAACTTTCAGTTGAACGCACTACTTGTGGGCTTGCATGGGTCAAGTTTGGCTGAAATGAATTACGATCAATATTGCGGTTCTTCTTTCTTATCTTGTCAGTCTTTGTGCTCCGTCTCCCTAAAAGCTTTTTGGGTTTTTTTTTTAGGGCTTGGCAACAGTTACCATGGTGTTCCCAGGGACGTTTTTGAGGTGCAGCCTCTGGGTCTGTATTGATGCAGAAGACTTTAGGCTCAAGAGCTGCTGGCTCGGTAGTTTTTGCGGGCACTGAATGAACTGAAATGAAAGGTAGAAATCAGTACGGTAAAATAGCACGAGGACACATACCACTGACTTCCTTGTCTCCTTCACCGTCCTGAGGAACCCGGTTTTATTTTGTTTTTCATTTCAACCTCAGAGACCTTGTATAGATAATTTTAGTCTGCCTTTGAGGGAGTGCTTTTCTTTTTTTTCTTTTCCTTTTTTTTTTTCCCCGGTGGCTCAAAGAATGAACTGTTAGCTGCTAATTAATCACACGTACAGCTACTATCTGGTGCGTGTTTGTGTGTGTGACAACACGTCTACTCCAGTGACACACTCTGCAGCAGCTGGAATGTACGTGGTGATTTTTACTCCATGATGTATTTCCAGGGGAGCTGCAGCCTGGCGGAGGGCACAGCATCTGGCGTGTGTCACTCAGCCGTCCTACCCAACCCTTACGGGCTGGAGGCATCACCTGTCTCTCCTCTACTGATCGCGGCAGATGAAGAGATCATTAGGCAGGGCTGGAAGGGAAATCTAGAGCTGTCATGAGGCAATGTATTAACATGTGCGAGAACACACTGAACGCATTGAAATTAGGGCTTGATTGTGCAACATGGAAGCTCGTGGAAGTTTTTTTTATGAACCGGTATAGGAACAGGCTCAGTTTTGTCCTCCGAGGTAGAGCTGGCAGCTTTGCTGATGCATGTATTGTGGCACTTTCGGATCTGAGCCGAATCAGTGTGCACCCCTCTACTCTCCTGGCACTGAACTACTGGTGGGCAAATCTGTCTCGTTCTGAGATTCGTTCACGAGGACACTCTGCAGATATTTTTATATTTTTGTATGTAAGATATATAACGCATATGTCCTCAGCTGTGCTCAGGACAGAGGAGCAATTTCAGACAAAATGTTCCCTCACAATCACCCCCAAGCAGAAAATGAGCTTTTTCCTGGTTTATTTTACTTTATGTTTTTTATTGCTGTGATGCACAACTAGAAACAGACTGTGTCTGAGCTCTGTCAAAGTTGCTTAAGCACCAGCCCTATTCATATAATATACGTACTAAACTCTTGATGTAATTGTGGTACGTAGATCATCTGCAATACGCAGGCTCAGTGATTTTGATGGCACACCGTCATAGACTTGCATGCTTTGTTTTGAAAAAGAAGCTGTTTTTATGCGAAGGCCTTAATTCCTACAAATGTTTTAATTTTAGGAGTGTCTTTCCACTTTTGTAGATAATATTTCAGACAGAGGGAGGTAGGTGGCAGAGAAAGACTGCAGCTTGAGAGAGGAAGCGGCTCGATGCAAGGAAACAAGAAGATGATCAGGTTTTCAACAGAGCACAAACAGGTAAGGTATATGCTTTTTTTGTCTGTGCGGACTTTCATATAATACTGACAACATGAAGGTGGGATGAGGAAAAGACAGAGCCTCATTTCCTTCCACGATTAAGCCTTCCTCGAGTGGAAACTTTTATTGCTCAGAGTGGGCAATATTATATCATACCGGAGGGGCTCAGTGATTCACTTCTGTTTTCTTCAGTACGTATTTGGCTAAGCCTCGAGAAAATGTCGCTAGAAAATGTTAACAGAGTGTATTTTAAGCAAAATAAGTGCAAAATGAAGTAAAAAGAAAATTCATAGCAAAATACTGGAGGTGGAGCCATGGTACAGGGAATTGTGTTCTCATTGCCTGGAATTGCCCCAAATAACATAGGTCCTGGGCTGAGTGTAAATAGGTGTGGTTTCAGAGGCTGGGGAATATCCTGACTTTCTGAAACGGAACAGAGCCCACATTTAAAATTTTTTATGGCCGTACTTAACAGAGAACTTAGTTCTGATGGTTGCAAATGCCAAGCCCATCAGTAGAAATTCATTTGGAAAAACAAACAAGAGAGAGGAAGACAGTGAGAAAGGAAGGTGCTACCAAGGCAGGTATGAACTCACTCTGTGTGAGGGAGAAGAGGACAAATTAAAATGTCATTTGATTTTCATAATAATCCTATTTATTGTCGACCAATCCACTGCAAACCAGTGTATACACAGGCATATTGTAGCCCAGCTGGAAACTGTGCCTTAATTTCGTATTCGTATTTGCACAGATTTATCTCATTTAATATGGAAGGATAAGAAAATAGTACACAGATTAATTATTTGTAATAAATAATGATGTTCCAGGCGCTGTTGAGGACACATCGAATCTGTTCCCCGTGCTCCTGCTTGTACACAAAAATACCAGAATAAGGGTGAAATTATGAAATCCCATGCAATAAAGGCACCCCCAAAGGGAAATCATAAAGTGCACACCAGGGATCATGTGCTGGGATCTTCACGCAAGATGGCTGTACATTTTAAATAAACAGCTTTTCTCGTGCTGAGGTTGGCACTTTCCTGAACTGCAAAGTATTTTACGTGTACATATAACTCAGTCAGTGAGCTGGCAGAGGAGGCAAGAGCCATCAATTTAGAGAAAGTGAGCCATTTCATACTCCTCCCATGATCATGCTGTCTTCCTTAAAGAAGGCTTGTGTGCATTAAAGAACTTCTGGTCGGTCTAGTGAGTTAAGTTTATGGAGATACTATCCTAACAAATTAAGTTTTTTAAATGCAGGTCCAATTTATATATCAAGGTAAGAGAATGCAAATTTCAGTTCAGAATGATATCGCAATAGAGGAAAACTTAAAAAATTACCTTTACGTTTCTCTTGAGGTTCTGTATTAGCTGGTAAGAGCCCAAGCACACGGGGTAACAAATACCTGGAGTCGCTGCTTCACAAGGAATGAATAGGCAGGACTTAATTTAGGCTCAGAATTTGGCATAACTTTTTGAATAACAGTTTTCAGAAATTGATTTCTAACTTACAAACAGTTCAGTGACCAGATGGGAGGATGGTTCACTGTAGAGGAAAGTATGAAAGCTGAAGAGCTGGCCAAATGCAGAGTGGAACGGGAAGGCAGCTCAAAGCTATTTCTGTGTCCCTGGCTGTTGAAATAATACAACTGCTGCATTAAATAAACCGGCTTGTCTACCCTTAAGGCATTAATTTTTGTTATACTGCCTATTGCCGGTCACGGGGACAATTTTAGCAGTCTGTGTGACTCTTGTCCTGATCTGCTCCTCTACTCCCAACCTGGGAGTAGACTGGGACCTGGCTTTACTGGTGTTGCCGTGCAGGAGTGCTGCCGCCTCCCGGAGCCCTCACGCACCTTCCCAGGGCAGGCTGGTAGTTGCTCAGGCTGCTCCAGCAAGGCAGCTGAAGCAGGAGTTGAGGGCGATTTCCAGGGAAATCAGGAACGGGAAAGAAAAAGCTGGTGCGGAAAGCCTGACATCAACTCCACGCTCCAGAGGAAAAGCGGAAGCCCTGGGAATCCCTTACAGCTCCTTCTTCTCCCACATGCCCTGTGCTGCATCCCAGCCTCCTGCACGCCCGAGGGCAGAAGCATGTCTTTCAGTATGCCGTGTCTTTCCAGCCGGCGCGTGCCAAGCCATACTTCAGTCTCTCGCCTTCCAGCACCATGCAAACTCCACAGTCCTTGCATTCCCACAGCGCAGGACACCCCGCTTCTGCCCCTTGCTGTACGGAGCACAGCTTGCGGCCACGCTCCAGGGGAAATCACATGCAGATTAATGGGTGTTGTGCTCTTTTCCAGGTGATCATCTTCTGGTGAGGGAGGAGAACAGTCATTATTCAGCAAAACGCACCCAGGTGACTGCTCCACTGACCTGCAATTGCTGCAACACTGTTTGAAGCCAATGTTGGAGAAGGTGTCATAACCTCTTTGCCCTTATACTTTCTCTTGCTCCATAGTCCACATTTGCAGAATTATGGGTACGCTGCTGCTTTTCTGCCGGCAGCCAGTTTGGGGTGTGTGTCCTGCTCTTCACTGGAGCTTCAGAGGTGGGCCGCCAATTACTTTTGCAGGTTACTTTTGCACGTTACCCTGGCACAGTGTCAAAAGTCAGTCACGCTGCAGAAATAGGGTACTGTTCATCAGTTCAGTGGTCATAGAATCATGGAATCATAAAATAGTTTGGGTTGGAAAGGACCTTTACATGTCATCCTTATATCTAGTCTAAATCTACCCTCTTACAGTTTAAAACCATTAGTCCTTGTCCTATCGCAACAGGCCCTGCTAAAAAGTTTGTCCCCATCTTTCTTATAAGCCCCCTTTAAGTACTGAAAGGCTGCAATAAGGTCTCCTCAGAACCTTCTCTTCTCCAGGTTGAATAACTCCAACTCTCTCAGCCTTTCTTCATAGGAGAGGTGTTCCACCTCTCTGAAGATTTTTGTGGCCCTCCTCTGGACCTGCTCGAACAGGTCCATATCTTTCCTGTGCTGAGGGCTCCAGAGCTGGAGGCAGTACTTCAGGTGAGGTCTTACCAGAGCACAGTAGAGGGGCAGAATCGCCTCCCTTGACCTGCTGGCCACAGTTCTTTTAACGCAGCCCAGGATACAGTTGGCCTTTTGGGCTGCGAATGCACATGAAGAGCTCATGTCCAGCTTTTCACCCCTTCTCTGCAGGGCTGCTCTCAATCCCTTCATCCCCCAGCCTGTATTGATACCAGGGGATGCCCCGCCCCAGGTGCAGGATCCTGCACTT
This sequence comes from Scopus umbretta, assembly GCA_013400535.1. Lineage (NCBI taxonomy): Eukaryota > Metazoa > Chordata > Aves > Pelecaniformes > Scopidae > Scopus > Scopus umbretta. The sequence goes on from VZTL01007354.1 coordinate 8,904, forward strand.
GGCCTTGTTGAGCTTCATGAGGTTCACACAGGTCCACTTCTCAAGCTTGTCTAGGTTCTCCAGTTTGCCCAGCCAAGGGATCCCTCCTGCAGCTCCCTGGAAAATGCACATCCTCCCTTCAGCCCCAGCAGCATCCTAAAAGCAACTGCCCTATGGCACCCTTCTGTAGACTTCTGTTATTTGAGAAAAGCAGGACGACTCCTGCTCCATGAATTACATCAGTGTTAATAACCTAAATCAGTGACTCTGCCCCACAGCTTTTATGTAGATGAGAGAAAGCTGGCACAAGGGTAAAATGAACTTTCCAAAGGGTATTCAGGACATACTGAGGCTTCATGTTTTCATGAAAGTAGCTACACATGCTTTAGTCAGAACCATGTTTTCTTCTGCATCTGGGAAAGCACATGCTAAAGTACAGATTCCACACACACAAGAAACACTAAGCAGAAAAAACTACTCTACCATCCTCATTAACTTAGTAAAAAGGCAATTATTTCTAAACCAACACATTTTTTTTCCTCAGCTGTGTTCCTCTGTACTCACCATTTATCCTAAAATGTAAGTTGGTTACAAGTTTCTTTAACAATGCATCTTTGCATTGTTAAATCCTTTTCCTTTTCAGAAAAAAAAAAAAAAAATTTAAAATATATATGAAAAAATGCACAGAATGTATATGGTGTCTTTCACACTGAAAAGCTTTGGAAGTTGTAGTTGACATGTCTACCAGTCTGTTCCCACCAAGATTTTCTTTCTTTCTTTTTCTTTCTTTCTTTTTCTTTCTTTCTTTCTTTCTTTCTTTTTCTTTCTTTCTTTCTTTCTTTTTCTTTCTTTCTTTCTTTTTATTTCTTTCTTTCTCTTTCTTTCTTTCTTTCTTTCTTTCTTTCTTTCTTTCTTTCTTTCTTTCTTTCTTTCTTTCTTTCTTTCTTTCTTTCTTTTCTTTCTTTTTCTTTCATGCCTGCCTGCCTGCCTTCCAACCTTCTTACCTACCTAATAGCCTATTATGCAAATTTGTCACAATTATCAGCTATCTAAATAGAGACAATTTGAAAGGTATTTCATGGAAAGGGAAGACTGAGCACCTAATAATAAGAAGTCAAGCCTTCAAATCTAAAAGGTATGATCAGGGAACTTCTAAACTGAGGACTGGAAAGAGCACTTTGGCTTACCAGTTTGGGCAGCCTGAAGGCTAATATACAGCAGATTCATTAAGATTCACCTCCAATCTCTTTCAGGGACCCATAACATTTTTAGTTTGCTGTTTGTCTTTTGTGGAAACACTTGGCCTAAAACAAAGCCATTAATTTCCCACAGCTCTACTGAGTTCATATTTTTCTTCCTTTTTTTTTTTTTTCCAAGGAGGACAGGAAATCTCCCTGTATCAGGAACATTAACATCTTTAAAAACCCTAGCACAAGTTAATTAGCATTCAGCTATACAATAAGCGCTACAGCTGATCACCATTTTGTTCTGTTGTAGCTAATAGTTTTGACAGGGCTTTCCCTGATTCTATTGCTTTCTAGTCCTGGTCTCTCTGTCATGAGGGGCAGAACTTTCACCTTATGCCCTCCTCCTTTCCCAGAGTCATCCTTTCCACCCTTTTTGCTGGAGTCAGCTGATGTCTCAGCCCCTGGAGACTCCAGTGTGGTCTCCAGTTTTTGTGGTGAGATCTCTTTTCATATATGCCTTCAGCAGGTGCCCCTCACTTCTGTGGGTTTCGTTTGGATTGGGACATTTTCCTAGAAACTTGCAGCCTCATCTCAGCCCTGCCAGTATAAGCAGCATTCCCAGCGTGGATGGCCAGCTGGCTGTTACAACCTTCTTTGACACCATGCTATGTAAACCTACTCAGGGCAGGTCTTGTTGATGTGTGAAAAATGCTTCTGACAGCCTGCTCCCACCTGCACTAAGGTTTCCAGCTTCACAGACTTGCTGACCCACAGTGAGCAACAGTTGGGAAAACAAGCAAATGGTTTGCTATTGGTGGGAAAGGGAGAAGAAAAGGAGTGGAGGAATACGTTTCATTTGCAGAACAGAAGTTTTCAGAAGCACATTGTTGGCACTGTGGGCCAACAGCAAGTACAGTAAGAATGCACCTGCAGAAATGTTTGTTATATACACAGGTCTTTCCAAAAATTGTTTTCTTGATTCATTTATATGTCTTGACTCCTTTCCATGGATCAATTGACATAAAATACATGTACATTTGGCTTTTCTGGGTAAATGGGGTTTGTGACTGCTCAGAATGGTACACCACTGGTATACCAGCCACTTGGGATGCACTCCCAGATAAACATATTCTGACGTGCTGTCATAAATGTCATAAATGTCATTCTTCATTGCGAAGAAGACAGTAAAAGTGGTTAAAAAGTGCGTGCGTGTATGTGTATACAAATATACATGCACATACATAGGTGTATACATACATTATATATAGATAGATATGCACACACATACTCTTTTTCATTCTCTGGCAACCATAATTAAAATCTGGAGATGAAAATTGTCAGCAACCAACAAATTTTTCACTAAAAACTGGGAAAAGGATGCTTTTCTTAAAAAATGGTAAAACCCTACTATTTGGTTGAAGAATTTCCTCAGCATAAAGCACGTGGCCAGGCCAGTAGATGATGCTTCTCTGAAACCAGAGGTTGCCAGAAGCAGGTCCTTCTTTCTCTTCTGGAGGTCATGGAAAGGGGCTGTTCCCAGAGAACTCCTGCAATGGAACATTTCCCCACCTGAGACTGCAGCTGTTCCTGCAGCAGGTATCACGGGGTTATAAACGGTGATTGGAGACATTGGCCAAACCTATGGGAAAAAACCCCAAAGCACTGTTCATGATCATGTGGCAGTGTCTGGTGGAAGTGTAACAACTGCCCATACATTAGAGGAAAGCTAGTCTCTGTCTGTTTTCTAAAAATTAAGTCGAGTGTCCATGCCACAAAAAGTATACTCCCAAACCCACTGTTCGTTGTCTGTATTATTTCAAAATCCATGGCATCTAGTACCAGGAATATTTACAGCCATCCATGAATATTCTGGACTTTAAAATGTCACTAAACTGCCTTGATAACTTTTTGTTTCTTTTTTCCCAATTTTTGCTTACCTCTAGAGCAGGTTGGGAAGTTACAGTTCTTTTCCTGGGCCAAATTTTTGAACAAATAGGAAAATTTTGAGCAAATAGGGAAACATTTTGGAAAAAATATTCCATCTCCATTTCACTTCTGGAAAACTCTTTCACTGGCCAACCTCACCTGTGCTAGAATATTACATCTGTTAGTGAGTGAAGTTCTTGGAAATAAATTCCCGGTGCATATGGCACAACCTTAATCTAAAAATGAACTGTTAATTGAGGTAGGCACAAGGCAGGGTTTGGAAAAAATGGGATTCATTAGGAAAGGCGTAATTTAGAATTAAGGCAGTGGAAGGCCATCAGGCTATAAAAATAGTTTTTAGCCACTTCCCCTTTCTACTCTTTTCTGGATCTGCCTGTTTGCCTCTGTTTGAGTGTGGTATGAACAGACCCCACGGCGCAAAATAGGGCAGCTGGGCAGTTGGGCACTGTGCGGAACAGCCCGCAGGGAACTGTTCCTCTGGCTAATCTTGCTGGAGAGAATGTGTTCGGATTATAACCATGGGTTTTGGTAGCACTCTTGATTTGATCTCTAGCACTTCTCACAGTGGAAAAATCACCAGCTCCAAAGAATATCTACATTTTTGCAAAACTCCCAGGTCCAAAGGAGGCTTTAGTTGGGTACAGGATCTATTCCAATAATCTAGCACAGCATCTCCAAATACTCACTTCTCAACTGGGAGCTGTGAGACATGATCCCATTAGATCTGGGTGTGCAGTGGAGACAGCCCTATCGAGGATGGGTAGAGAGTGCACTATATGGGCTATAACCAGGCCTTGTTACGTGCTTTAAAAAAACCGAGGAGGAGAGGATTTATATTTTATCACTAGTTTGGGAGGTGTTGAGAATGAAACACTTTTGACTCTCTGTTCTGCTTTTGCCATTGGGGCAAAAGCTAGAGCAAAGTGCAAAAAATTAATCTAGAATTAAATTAATTCTAGATACCACCCAGCAGTTTATAAACTCCTGGTTCGAGCAGCCTGAATGCAGACACAGAGCAGAAAGCAATCCTGTAGCCCTGGACTTACCCCCAGAGTCTCGTCCGCTGACTCCCAAAAGGCTATTTTAGAAAGAAATGCTTGAAGCAAGATATAGAAATAGGGACCTCTGTAAAATGTAATTTTAAAGACGGTCTTGTATACATTGGTTTCAGGTTATATAATGGCATGTCAGACACGCTCTGCCCCCATCCGAGGGCTGAGCCCTTTTCACGCAGTGTGGCACGGAACACACACAGTCCTGGGCTGGTAGCAACTCCGTGCTTTGCGTGGATGACATATTTGGGAAGACATTGAGAGACTGGGTTCAAAACAAATATAGAGAAAATCAGAAAGACGTAATGTGTAAGAGAGTATTTCACGCACGTCCAAATTATGCCTGGATGAAATATTCTTGTGAGAAAAATAGCACAGTGCTGGGAGAAAGGAAAGTGCAGTTTGGTGGGGTGGACAAAGAGCTAGCTGAGATGAGCCTGGCCAAACAGCGGTTACTAGGCTGTAAAAAATGGACATGGCAAATGTACTGCATTTGCTAAAGGCCCCATGAAACTCCAGGGAAAACAGAGCGTTCACAGAGTGGCTCCGCTGACAGCGAGAAAGTTTCATTATTATTAGTCATATGCTGAGGATGTCAAGGAATTTTAAGGCCGCACTCTTTGCATTTTTAGAGGTTATTAATGAAATAGCATAGCAAGGTGAATTACATTAAAATATTTTTCTAACCATTCCAGAAATCTTGGTCCAAGTTGGCATAGGGGGGCTGGCAAGCAGTGAACTTTTGACCGAAGCTCGGATTGCTGGGAGACACATCCTCCTTGTTAGTTTCGGGTGACAGTTCACTGTACTAGAGGGATCCACTTGTGTGTAAAGAGGTGAGTGGGGGAGGAAGATTTAGCGCTGCATTTTCACAGGGGCAAGAAATTCCATCCAGCTCAAATGTGTTTTGGCCCGCTGCCCGGCTCCTTGTCAAACACATGACCATCACTCGACTTCCTATTTCTGGCCCGAATCTGGATCCTGGGGATAAGCAAGCCCCATTAGTGGTTAAAATTAGGCAGCCGAGCTGTGATAACACATGTTGACTCTCCAACAGAGGGTAGACATATTTAAAAACCAAAAAAGACCTAGACGCACCAAGATTTAATGCCAGCGCCATGTGTAATTCATCAGTTTGGGCTTCTATAATTTGGATAGCAGCTGATCTACTTCATGGAGAGGACTTAGCAGGATTTTCTGGCTTCCTTCTGACCAAAGACTTCCTGTAATGGTTGCTGAAGATAAGATTATGCCATTAGCTTTTTCATGGTAGAAATCCATAGTCCTGGATTCTCACCCTGTCATGATCTAGTTGTATGATGGGCAACTTCTCCTGACCTGAGAATGACAAGCCAGGACATCTGATGCCCACAGGGCTGTATTTTAATTAGGAAACTTTATTTCCAATTGAAACAGCAGCAGACTAGCTGGTTAACAAGTAGACATTTTGGGTGGCTCAGTAATCAGAAGCTTCCATTTGCCAAAAATGAGTCAGTCAAAGCTGAGTTTGTGCATGCATGGATGACTTTGCTGGATGCAGCACTGATAGATAATACACTTGTTTCTGCTCGTATCACACCTACCTCTGTCTGCTTTGCCAGTGACACCAGCCATGGCAGCCTGTCTGGCAAAGTCCCACACAGCTTTCTGGGCTTTATCATACTTCCCCAAAGCCTAAGATGCCCTCCTTGAATCCATTCATGAAAGACCATTACCTGTCCTTGAAATCCTTTCCTAAGCCTTTTCTGCATGTTGAGAGATATCCAAGAAATCAGCTAGGGAATGTCAGGCTGGGTGAGCAGGCTATTGTAATGGTTGATGTTTTATTTAATTATAGGGAGCTTAAGAAGTGAACATGCATTTCCCCACAGGCACTGTACCCTTCCTCATCACCACTAGCCTCTGTGTTGCTCACTAATGACTGAACTGAGGAGTCTGATGGCAATGTCCCATAAACTGATCCTTTCAGTGTAATAAGACCTTGCATTGCACAACCACCCACCCAAGTCAGCCTTTTAAACCGTTCAACAATTTAATTCAGTATATACTCCTCTCCTCTCCTCTCCTCT
>VZTL01007355.1:0-11751 GCA_013400535.1 Scopus umbretta
ACTCCCTTTAGAAACAGGTATTTCTGCTGAGGGACATAGCAGCACCTAGGCTTTAAGTTCATTAGTAACTTAGAGCTAGAAGTCTGCTTCTTTCCCCTTTTTACAAATATTCTGGGAATAGCCTGCTCCTTTGCAAGACTCCAAGCTTCCTATACGTAGCAGTTACAGCTCCTCCATCAGGCTGCAGAAACAGGGTCAGGCACTGCTCCAGGGGAAGGAAGTCTCTTCTCTGTGCTGCCTAGGAGGTGATGTCAAAGCAGATGCAGAAGGCTTACTGTGGGAGAAGCTCTAGAGAGCATGGCCTGCAGTTACCTGGCAGGTAACCAGGATGTCTGTCCTACCAGGACAGTGGACCTTCCCTGGAAAACCCTGCCGCTGACACTGGCTAGCAGAGAACCTACTCAGACTTCTACCACCTCCTTGGCCTCCAGCACTGTCAATGTTAAAAAGGCTCCGTTGCACCCAGAAATGCATCCCCTTGTCACTGCTACATTCTCTTTTTCACTGTTTCCTACCCAAACACTGCTTCTGCACCCACTCACCTGCTTTGTCCCTTTTCTGCTCTCTTCACCTTCCATCCAAACCTCCCTGCCACCACATGTGGGCCACTCTGGCAAAGCCATGGGATCTTTACGAATATAATTCTGCCCTTCCCCTGGAAACTCACTTTCCTTCCCAGACAGTACGTAGGACATGACACATTACCTCATCTCTGCTAATAAGTTCATTGGAGAAAGTCAGTCCAGGCATCAGGCCCCTCTTCTTCAGCCAAAATATAGCAGCAAAGGAACCCGAAAAGAAGATGCCTTCAACTGCAGCAAAAGCAACCACTCTCTCACCTGTTTAACATAACACATTTTTCAGTTAGACACAAAATAGCGTATTGCTCGTCAGCAAGATGCACCATTTGCATCAGACAGACTGATGCTGGAGAGGAGGAATCCCCACTGCAGCACCAGGTGCCACATCTGACCACATATTTCAGTAGTTCCTGAGGCATACAGGGTCTACACACACAACAACACTTAACCACAGCAAGAACTGCATAGAATTTTGTTTAAAAAATAAAATAACCCCCAAATAGCCAGATGGCCCACTTCCTCTATGAGATACAAACGCCATCTGCTGGCTCATCTGAAGAAATTCAAGTTAGGAAAAAGGCATGAAGAGCAACACAAACTTAGAAGTATCAACAGAAGTTACTGAGGAAAGAATTTGTCTGGCAACACTAAAAATCTCCTAAGTTACTTCTAGAGAGGAGCGTAGGAATGCTGCTCATACAATGTAGGTTTAATGAAGCACAAGAGTGAATATCAATATGGTTTTTACTACACTTTACTTGACTAGCTATCATACAAATGAGTTCTGCTGAAGCAAAGATCGCCCATCAGCAGCACCACATAATGGGAGCACATGCTGGGAGGTTGAGAGTCCACAGAACAGATACAGCACTTGAACCCGCTAACATCAGAAATCAACCAAAGCTGCAGAGACCTGGTTGCAGGCCAGGTCCCCAAGTTGGAAGGAAATACCAAGGAAACAAGACAGCCAGCCACTTTCATATACTGTATCTCATAATCTGTAACTGTAAGGCCTGGGCCCCCCAAATGTTTTAAACTTGGGAATTTTTTTTAATAAGATACTGTCCTGGTTTTGGCTGGGATAGAGTTAACTTTTTCCTAGTAGCTGCTATAGTGCTGTGTTTTTGACTTAGGATGAGAACAATGCTGATAACACACTGATGTTTTAGTTGCTCAGTAAGTGTTTACACCAGTCAAGGACTTTTCAGCTTCCCATGCTCTGCCAGGGGCACAAGAAGCTGGGAGGGGGCACAGCCAGGACAGCTGACCCAACCTGGCCACGGGGCTATTCCATACCATATGGCGTCACGCTCAGTATAGAAACCGGGGGGAGTTGGCCAGGGGGCAGCGATCACTGGTTGGGCATCAGTCAGAGGGTGGTGAGCAATTGGATTGTGCATCATTTATTTTGTATATTCTTTTATCATTATCTTTATTATCTTTACCTTTATTCTTTTATAATCATTATTATTATTATTTTCTTTTTCTCTGCTGTCCTATTAAACTGCCTTTATCTTAACCCATGGTTTCTACTTTTTTTTTCTGATTCTCTAACTCTATCCCAGCCAAAACCAGGACAGATGAAAAAACAGAAGAGCAGAAATGTACTTAATATACCTTACAAGAATTTGGATAGGATGCATGAAGTTTGGGGGCAGGGGATGGAAGAACATTACTTTTAGAGTTAGGGAACCTTCTGATTCCTGGCACACCCCACACTGCTGGGAGCTGAATGAAGGAGATGAAGAAGGGACTCCACACACAGCAAGCAAAGCCAGACTGGGGAGGCAGCAGGACACTCCAGGACAGGAGAATCTACAGCTACAAAAAGAACCTCACTGAAACAAGAGCTGTGAACAGATGCTGCAAAAGAATGACATTCAGATTTACTTTGTTTGTCTGGCTGAATCTCTCCATCTCCTACACTTTCTCTAAGTATAGAGGATGTTTGCTTAGAAAATTCACCAGGGTCTGCCCATTACTCATTTCAGCTACAACACATCCTTCAGAGTCAACATCATGAGGTGAATGCAGAACACTGGAAAGGATGCCCCTCACCATGCTGATGAAAGCTGAGCCAGGGTGCCAGCTCTGAAATCAGATAAAAAAACTAGAAACCTGGTCCCAACAGCAAACCAGAAACACCAGAGACAGAAGATTCTTTAATCTTTTTTGCCCAGGCTCAGTCATGCTGTTACAAAAAAAAAGGTAACATCACACATGAATTTGTCTATATGAACATGACCACAGAAAAAGCCTGGACTTGCAAGACTTCAGCTACCCAGTTCTGAACACTGAAGTACAAAATAGGAGCCAACTGGAAGAAATAATCAGAACTCCTAGAAAACAAGGTCTACAAGCAAAAACTGAAGAAACTAGGGTTTTTCGGTATAAAGACAAAAAAAGACTGAGAAACCCACAAGCGTTTTTCATAACATGATTCTAGTCAGCACTGCCATTACTACGTTGCTTTAGCTGAAGACAAAAACACACGTGCTCACTAAAAGTTACTTCTAGTTCTTTAGTTCAACCAGAGACCCACAAGCCACTACACCATCTGTGGAGAATTTCGTTTCATGTTCCACAGATGCAGCTCACTCCCAGAGGATTAGTTTGTGACATGTGCAACAAAAACAAATTCTTAAGAAGCTACAGACCAAAAGTGGATTCTCTGTCTTCAATCCACTTCAGAGCCCAGTCTGCTTTCTTCTTGACACAAGGCATTGTTTCAATAGCATTAAATAAGAAATCCCTATAGATAAAACAAAGAGAAAACATCAAAACAATAAGAAATTGTTTAAGTAAATCTGTCCTGGTTGTCCCTACTGGCTCGACCAGACAGAGGAACCCATTACACTACACTATGAACTAACCCAAGTAAGAGACTGTTTCCACCCCAAAGGGGTGATGATCTCTGATAACCAGGGAGGCAGATGTGCAGAAAGTGACAAACCCAAGGTCTCAGAGGAGGTGAACTCCAGAGATGCAAAGTGAATGCAAAAGTCCCATCCCAGGAGTGCTCACCCCCCAGACCACACTGCCTCTCAGACTTCAAGCCAGATGGCAGCCACTTCCTACCCAGTGAGCTAAACTGCATCTTGCCCAACTCCACAAAAGGAACTGGACAATCCCCACGAGCACAGGCTCTGTTCCCATGCTAGATGCCTGAAAGGAAACCTTGCAGTCCTCCCACAAAGAATGGCACTGTGGGAAACCAAGCTCTGTCTCATCAACACCATGGTGGTATCTCTGAGGCAAAATGCTTCTTTTCAAATGCATTACCATTTGGACTAGGAAGTTCTTCAGACAACAAAGGTGATGGGGCTCTCCAAAGAACCCAATACTTTAAAAATAAGCAGTTCAAGTTGTATGAAAAAGCACCACCAACAAAAAAGCTGAAAGGATGCAGTATGTTGATTAGTATATGTTAGAAACACCAATTGGATCACGAGCACTCAATTTCCTGAGGCAGAGCCTTTGCTGATGTGAAAGCAAGCAGCTCTGGAGCACAATAACCACAAGGAGCTTGTCTAACCTTTAACAACATTTCACATAGTCTGCACTTCCTGCAATCAAAGATTTACACAAATATTAACTAACCTCTGACACTCCCACACAAGTCTGTTGGTCAGTAATACTACTCTTCATTTTGGCAGACGGGCATGCAGGCCTTGAAAGCCTTAAGGAACCATCCCCAACTCCTCCACTAAGTCAGTATGAAATAGAAGACAGCTGCTGTTGCTGCCGCCCAACAATGGTGCCACTGGACTAGGTGACACATTTCCCATGGGTCTGTAACACATCCAGAGGTTTACCTTTTCTCAGGATCTTTGATGTATGTGTCTATGAGCAAGCTGTACATCTCTGAGTGAACGTTCTCAATGAGAATCTGAAAGCCATAGAAACAACGAGCTTCTGGGATCTGCACCTCCTGACTAAAACGCGCCACCTACCAAAACCAGAAAGCATGGCAATGAGTACAGTAAAACCAGTACTGCATGACAGTACTCTAAGCTTTATGGGAGAGACAATAGATTTCTACCACAGAGAAAGGATGGGAGCAGTTCAGCCCTACTTTATTCACAGATATGCCAATAGGATAGGTGTGGTGCAGAAGAAAATAAAGCAAGCTAGCTATAAGTAAATATATCTGCTGTGCATATTGGACAGAGAGCTGCTGTGAATCATGAGGGCACACGTACACAGGAGAACAGCAAAATATTGCAATAGTAAACACTTCATATTGAACAAAACCTCAGACCTTTCATTCATAGTTAAAAAAAAAACACATGTAAGACATGTTCATGCAATCTATGCACATATACCATGATATATTCTACAGGATATAGACATTGAAGATCTAAACTGGGCATTTGCAGTCAGATACCGCTGATAACCTGTGGTGAGACATTCTGCAGCCCAAAACTATTTCAGCAGAAAGATTTGTCCACCTTTTTAACAGCACCCACCCATAGCCCTCAAAGATTCTAGGATGCCGTTCAGTGAGAGCAAAATGGATTTTACCAAAATTAAGAATACAGAGTGTGGCACAGCACAATCCCTCCCTAGTTCTTATCTAACACAAGTATGGGAACAAGCGTGGGGTTCTATTATTCTATTCACTGAGAAATGCAGATCAACACAGCCAGGCAGAAGGCTGAGCTTAAAAATTGTGTCCAAGAGTGATGTGATTTGGAGTCTTGCTGACCACAGCTGACCCAATTTAACTCAAACACTGGCCCCAGCAGAACAAGCTGCTTATTTCCCCTGGCAAAGGTGAGATGATGGGAAGAAAAAAAGTACACATTTAATAAACCTATGCATTAATGTGAGAAAACCAAAATGAAAAGCCAATAAGCCAATAAAATGAGTAAGTAGTCAAACCCACTGCAAAGCTTTCTCACCAGGTTTTCATTTACAATTCCATCACTGGCTGCAAAAAATGCCAGAACATGAGAGATAAAGTATTTTTCATCTGCTTTCAGCTTGTTCCAGTGAGGAAGGTCCTTTGACAAATCAACCTAATGAAAAGAAAAAAGAAAACGTTATTGCCCTTTTGAGTCTGTCATTCTGTAAGAACAGAAGCAGCCTAGTCAAATGACTGAGGCAGAGTTTTGGTGTTTGCTCTCAAATCTTTACATGTAGAGAATTTAAATACATGTGACTGTAAAAAACAACAGACACACTGCAGTATGGCTGTCTCCCGCTGCAACAGTAACATCATGTGTTTGCTTTGCAGTTTACAGTTTTGTAATTTGCAATAAAAAATAGTGTCTACTAATTATAAATAAATCAGATTTTGAAAAGCATTAGTGTCTTCTTGTCATGAGTATGAACACACACCAATAAGCAGAGCTCACTCTGAGACACCTGAAACTCTACTTGAAACAAATGCTGATATTCCGAGAAACCTACACCCAGGTGTGCCAAAAGACGGACTGAGGGGACTTTGCCTTTGGCAGGTGTTCAGCCTCCACCCCGCCAAAGAACGGCACAGGGTGAACACTGTGCAACTGCTCTCGTTTACCAGACTGAACTCTAGCCATGGTAGAAAACCACAACTTCCTTTGCATAGGCCTTTCTTGTTTGTTTGTTTGGAGGGAGGGATTTCTGAACCACAGCAGCAGTTAAGTAGGTCCAGATGTGAAAAATACAGAGGCCTAAAAACTTATATATGTGTATATGTGTGTGTGTATAAACATGTACACATATACATGTGTATATAAACACATATACACACAAACCAGTTTTACAGTTAACTTTTCAGGTCATTTGGAAATGCACCAACAGATGGTAGGACAATGTAAGAAGGAACCAGTAATATGGTAAAAGGGCAATGCTGATCAGGCAGGAGTTTAAATGTCTTTTCTTTAACGGCTTAAATGAACCTTTACTGCAACAGGGCAGCAAGCCTCCCAGGCAATGGAACAGCACTTCTATGGACAGCTGCTCCTCACCATCCCAGGACACTTTCTGGCCTATTTAGAACCTGCCAGTGCTTTCAGCTCACTCCTCTGCAACTGCAGATCACTGCTCACAAACGAGCAACGGCTGCAGAAGCTTCGAGCTGGAACAACCAGCTCAGCTGGCAGGTAATCTCTCCAGATCAGTGCAGTGTTCAAAAGCCTCCACTGCTGCAAGCATAGCGAGCTGAGTACCGCTCAGGTCTGGCTAACCAGCAACCTTGTGAAAAAACTTACAGCTTGCATTATAACATGAGGTGAGCATCTAACCAGGGCAATCACGAGTCAATTAGAAGCATTTTTAGCAAGTGTCCCTGATTTTCACCATCTTTCTGGAAAAGAGGTGCCCAACATTAAAGAACAGCATTCACATGAAATTACCCAGAACATCTTATTACGTGGGCAAGGAGTTAGTTGCAGGGTAGAAGCTATCCAACCACAAATGAGAGCTATCTGACTTAGGCTCCCTCTATAACTAGAGAAGCACCCCAGGGTGCAATTTCACCTCATCCTAAACCAAACACCTAAAGCAGCTCTGCTGAATCGCCCTGTGGAAGCAGCTTTCTTTCCACTGTCCATGAAGAAAGTCCTGCTCTGGTGCAGGCACCTCATGTTCGATGCAATTAACTCCAACCCTTCCAACGCAGAAACCAGCAGCGGCACTAGGAAGGAAGTGCCCGGGCCCCAGTCTGAGCACCCTGTGCCAACCCACTGGCCCCAGGGCTCACCTCTTCTGCTGTCCAAAAGGAGGCCTGAGCCTGTTTATACATTTTCCATATGTCTGGGTACTGGATGGGGAAGATGACAAACCGGCGGGGATTTTTTCTGAGAAGAGGCTCCTCATCAGGGTCCAAGCCATTTTCAGCAGCACTCGGAGAGGAGCTCTGAAGATAAAGCACAGTTCTGGTTAAGGTCGCCGTTACTTATTCCTCCTCTTCCCCATATCCCAAAGGTGTGGTTCAAAAGCCACCTGTTGTCAAACACTCACCTGCCCACCTTGGGTGGACGCACTACCCGTCCCTGGGGTACCTGTCCCCTTGCCCTCCATCTGCGTTCCCGCTGCTGGGGCGGCAGCGCTGCCTCTCTGCCCGGCTCTCTACCCGGCACCGCTCGCGCCAACCGCCCCCTCCCAGGCGTACCGGTGCAGGAAGCACCCGACGCCTGCGTGCCAAAGAGAAAGCCTTTCTGCAGCACGAGGAGGAAATCTGCCCCGGGAGACGGCATCAGCGGCTGCGGTACTGCACATGGGGAGGAATGTGCAAGGTCACCGCACACTGCCACCAGCCTGCATCCAGCACAGCTCCGCGAGGCTCGCCGCCCAGGTTACCTCCAAATCATTCGCTTTACGTTGAGCCACTTGGGCCTGGATGGACATTTTTTAAAATGCCATGAGATCACAGCAACTAATTCCTTTTGGCAGAGGAACAGCCCTGTGCCACAGCAAGTCTCTGCATGGAGGTTCACGTATGCAATCCCGCAGTGAGAACAGAAGGCAGCCCGCACACCAGTGCGAGTCTGGAGGCTGTCTCTTGAGTGCCGATATGAAGCTACGTGCCTCTCTTTCCAACAGCAGGAAGCACGAAAACCCTTGCCTGGCGTCACCCATCCCCACCCTGTTCCCTCTGCGCAGGCTCCTGGAGAACACCCATGCACAGCTCTTCCTCAGAGAGCTACCAGCCTGGCTGAGGTGGAGATGGTTGACATTTAGGAGACAAGCCAGTGAAGAGCAGCACAGAGAGGGCACTCCATGAGCAGGGCCTCCACCTTGCCTCCAGCTGGGCACATCTGCTCCCGGGATCAACGCCAGCCAGCATCCCTGCCAGGCACGTCACCAAGCACCTACTGAAGACAACCGTTGTGAAGAACTTGTCAGGACAGCATGTTGCAACCTCCCCAGAAGGGCTTTTGACTCACACTGATCAAAAGTTTAGCCAGCAGGACACCTTCCTGGGTCACTTCTGAGATCCCACTGACACTGCTGTAGAGGATAACTAACCACAGGCAGTATATGAGGTATTATATATAATGCAGCAGGGAAGGGGAGCAAAAGGTTTTGAATACCGTTGTTTCTACCCTCCTAGGAGGTGCCAAAGTCCTTACCCCATCCCATCTGCTTGTACCCACTCACATAATAAAAAGTAATCCTTTACTTCAATTTGGAAAATACCTTCAAATAAATAATTCTACTCATTAAAAAAACAAAGGAAAAAACAAACACACATGCACATTGCACAGCTGGCATATGCACTGCAGATTCCCAAAGAAAACACATCAGGAAGCATATTCTGGGTTACAATTTTATCACTTTATTATATTTTTAAATATTACTCAATTACATGAGACAAATTTCCCAGCGTTATCTTGCAGAATCTCTGCTGAAGGCCACGAGCATGCAAGACATTCTGTATTTCCCAGGACACAGAGACGGTTGCTGCAATCCACTGGAAGAACCACAGAGGAGAGTCAGGCAGGGTGCCGTCCCTACACCTTCTGAGGGCCTGCCATGCAGCTAGCATCTCCATCTGCTTCCACACCAGCCATCTTCCTTGAAAAAGGAAACACTGCAAAAGTCTTCCTTGTTAGCTCAGTGTTTTTCTGAGCAAAACCCTTCTATACTGCCTGGGGACTATCCCCAAGTATTGATTTTAGCCTAACAAGGTGGACTAGCAGTTACTAACCTCAGCCTTGGTGTTCCTGAGCTATTCAAAAGCCAGCATGCAGGGCCCATAATGTAGGGAGATAACTTGAAAAATACTGCCAGTGTACAGAAGTGAAGCAGAGCACAGGAAGAGCAAAGTTCCAGTATGAAAGGAAAACTGGAGACAAACACCGAGACAAGGAGCACTTGTCATTTTTCCAATGGCCTTTAACTGCTGCCACGCCGCAGGCCACAGAGAGAGGGGTCAACGGATCAGAGATACCGTCAGTGCACCGTGAGACAGAAAGGCGAGAGAAGAAAAAAAGGCTCATGAAGCAGAGTGTACGCTCTGGAGAGCCCTGATGGCAGGAAAGCAGAAGTACGGCTTCCAGGAGCCAAAGACTTAAGAGTGATGGCACAACCCTGAGAAGGACCACCACACAGAACTGGAAAATGGTGTAAGTTTTTTAAAAAATAGGTGGTTTTGGTTTGGTTTTTTTTTTTAATTTTAAAAAAGGAAAGCTCAGTCCACAGAGACTACACCATATGGGAACCTCCCCTTCAACCCACCTCCCCTAACCCCTTCTGGGGTGGAGGAGTTTCACAGGCAGACCCCATTTCCAAGTTGGCAGGCAGCTCCTGGCTGAGATAGTCCTGTCTCTCTCCATTTTGGTTTCCATTCCTCTTAGCCAAAGTTTTATTAGAGTAATACTCATTACCTAGCCTGCTTGTTAACGCAGTACATGTCTTGGTACAACTCAGATGAAAATTCATGGAAGATCCTTCTCCAACTCAATTTCAGATGCACGGCACATTCTGATCACTGCTGGGGCTTCAGAGCAGCCACCACCTTGCGCTGAAGGAACACAACATGTTCCCAGCCCTGCCTTCCTGGCCCTGGCGGCCACTGGCAGGGGTGCGGGGAGCTGGAGAAAGTAACAGTCACTAGACTGATACACCTCCTCCTTTCAGTCTGCACCCCAGATCTTTTCCTTAATCCTATGATGGTGTATAAAACAGTCGACACTTGCCATAATAATGAAGAGCAGCCAGTTTATAATGCAAATGCACTACTGTGTTCAGACAACATGAGCCAAGTGCATAAAAGAGCTGAAGCTGGCGGACACAGCCCAAGCCCTGCTCTAGCAGGGTCAGCCAGAGCAGAGTGCCCAGGACTGCATCCAGCTGGGGTTTCAGTATCTCCAGGGACGGAGACTACACAACCTCCATGAGTGACCTGTGCCAGCATTTGACCACCTTCACAAGAAACAAGTGTTTTCTTATATGCAAATGGAGCCTGCTGTGTTTCAGTGTGTGCCCATTGTCTCTGGTCCCATCACGGGGCACCACTGTGAAGAGCCTGACTCTGTCTCCTTTATTCCTTCCATCAGGTATTTACACACACTGATGAGATCCCCCGGAGCCTTCTCTTCTCCAGGCTGAACAGCCCCAGCACTCACGGCCTCTCTTCGTATGACAGATGCTCCAGTCTCTTAATCATCAGTCCTTTGCTTGACACACTCCAATACGTCATAGCCCAGTTATTCTGCTAGAGATGAACTCTTCTCGTGATGACAATAAATCCAATGGACAACAAAGACTGCCTAGTGAGACTGGAGCTCTTTCCATTCATTTCAAATTCATCAAAGTAGGAAACAATTAACATATATACACATGTACAGCCACCATCCCACAGCAAGAACTGTGGGGCTACGTGTGCAAGTATCTCGGTTATATGCCCTCTAGCAGTTGTAGCTAGGAAAAAAGCTAAGGGTGCTGGCAGAGCCAGCACTGTGATGTGGCACATACCATGTCATGGTACATGACCGTGAACCCTTCTGCACCCCAGTGAGAGGTTGCATGTGCATCCCATGAGCTCCGAAAGCCTCAGGCCAGCCCTGGGCAGTGCAGGCCACACTAGCAGTGACTGGGAAGATCATCGGCACTCCCAGGAGGGATGGCTTCCATTGCACAGCAGCTGAGGAACACCAACGCCTGCTGGTTCTGCAGGCCCGAGGGGATGCACAGGACTACTGTTGGCCTCTGGCAGGCCAGAGAGAGCACCTCTTCATCACAGGTACAGCCGGCTGCTGCTCACAGAGGGAAATAGTAAGGGTTTCTTTAGGCTTGCATTTAACACAGCACGACCCAGTTTTTGGGAACTTGAATACTGCTGAGACGCAAAGGTTTGGGAGGACGACGTGGGTTTCTCTGCTGTAAAGATCCTTTACCCTCACAGATCTCAGTCTGGCTTCGCAGGGCGGCGCTGGGGAGAACCCAGAAGGGCGCTCAGGCACCTGCCGGGGGGCAGACTCTCCTGGGCCGCAGGGGCTTGGAAGCCGGGACGGCCCGACAACACCCGTGCCTGCCTCGGTGGCGGCTCGGGGCAGAGGGGACAAGCTCTGCCTTCCCGGCCCCAGGTGGGCACAGCTCCGCCAGCCCAGCCCCCCCCGGGCGGCAGAGCCCCGCGCTGCCCGGGCCCCGCACCAGCGCCCCAGGGCCTCCCGGGCCCGGCCGAGGCAGGGCCCGAGCCCCGGCTGCCTCTGTTCATCCATCACACCTACCGCTT
>VZTL01007355.1:12435-25603 GCA_013400535.1 Scopus umbretta
TTTTTTTGGGGGGGGTGGGGGGGGGGGGGGGGGTTTTCAGTTGGTGGGTTCTTTTGTTGCTGTTTTGCTTTTTTCCTTCCCAAGTAAGACCATCAGTTGCAATTAATGCTCTGATAGTCATGGTAGCTGTCATGGAGACATTTTACCAAAACAATCAAATAGTCCATAGGAAAAAGAAAAGTCCCACCCAATGGGTACAGCTTGGTTTGTCACAAAGACCTGAAATCAAAAACAATTTAAAAGCAAACACCAGCGAGCGAGAACTAAAAGTTTATGAGCACCAAGACTGCCAGGCAGCACACAAGCAGGACTGAGCCACTCTTTAGAGGCCAAGAGAAACATCTGGAGCCCAGGGTAGTCCCTTCAGGAGGAGGAAGAAGAGCCGGAGGCCTGGTGGTCCTCAGTGGAGAGGGGTCCATAGACACTGTGCACCATCCGCGCAACTGCTGCCTGGCGCTCCCCAGTCCAAGCACCGACGAAACATTCCCTGCAGCCAGGGAAAAGTACATAGTGCACAGGCAGGGGCTGTGAGGCATTCTGGTATCCTTTTCCAGAAAGGTACCCTTCGGGTTTGTTAGTTCAGAATTTCAGATTTTTATTTTTTTTTTAAAGGCACCTGGCCACCACAGACCAACGAAGACCTCCCCTCTTCCCATTTCCCAAGCATGGGAAGTGGGAGCCAGGCCAACTGGGCTCCTCTGGCTTGCGCTCTCTCTCCCCCCCCGCCCCCACCCCCCCCTTGTGATAAGAGCTCAAGCCTCACCGGGGAAGGGCATGAGGAAAGTTTAGTGGTGAGATCTGTGCAGCATAGGTGACTGTGCTGGTCCTAAGCACAAGAACAACTTTGTTTTTCTTACATCAAGTTTTCTGAGGAGCAGAAACACTGCCTAAGGGGCAAGTTACTAAACAGCGCCCCAGAAACGCACAGTGAATGTACACTAGCACCATCGGCTGGTATCTGACTACTGCTCTTTCGGAGTCAGCCTTTATTACCCAGAGATGCCCATACAAGTTGCTTAATATTCACATCCAACAATAGCTCCACTCAGTGTACCAAGTACCAGGGATTCCAGTTTTTTGTCCAGAGCAAACGATTGGAGGAACACTGATTGAAACAGAGCAAACCCAACTGACCCAGTAACACTGACAAAATTATATATATTGGTGTGTGTAACGCAGAGTATGCTGATGGTTTAAGAGGCAGACGCACGAGTTTCTGGGCCAAAACCAACAAGCAGCAAGACTCAAGCATACTAATCATACTAAATAGCATTGACCTGCCTATCAGTTGCCTTAGCCCCCTACTCTGATTAACCTGGCTGCTGTTTCAAAATTCCCCAAAAAAGGGATTGTCCCGCTGAGTATTTGACAAGGTTTAAGAACTACCACAACTTAAACTCCTTTCTGTTGCTAGTTACATTAAGTATTCAGGGATAACTTAAAAGTCACACCTGCCCTTTTACAGAGCACAGCAAACCTCTATTTACATGGCACCTAAAGATTAATATACAAAGGAAAAATACTGCAAAGGAAGCGTACCACAAGGATTAACAAACCAGCAGTTGGCTGTTCTTGCATCTCCACAAAAATCCACCAACTCCCGTTAGCTTCGTTTTATATAAATTAATTACGTCACGTACACGATACTGAAATATGGAAAAGCACTTGTGGAACTGTAAAATAGTTTACAAGCAGAATAAACAAACATATGGAACATAGCATTAGGCACGATTTTGCAAGATTTCAGATTACGCAGCTGTACCTACAATGCCCTATTTAGAACAAGCTCCCCGACGGGTGGTGGAAGCTGTATTCATTCCTTAGCTCCTAACTGCCCAGTGGTGTGGCCGCTGTCCTGCCCCAGTCCCCACAGCCCCTTACCCGCGCTCGCTCACAACAAAACATAGGCGCTAGGAGTTGTGGAGGTGTTTCTGCACAGGGGGGGGGACGGACTCTGACCCGCAGGATCACGTCCACTGTCACATCCTGAAAGCGTGGTGGCACTTCCCGGAGATGCAGGAGACTCCACAGCAAGGAGGGGAGAAGACCCACGACAAAGCAGCACGCCAGAACGGGTGTTCCCGCAGGGGGAACCTATGCCTTCACAACAGCGCTCTCAGTCTGCTAATTGCAATTAATGGGGGTGCAGCAGTAGCACACACACCTTTAGTACACCACTGGACAGACCCAGACCTTACAGGCTTACTAGCACAGCTTTGCATTCCCAAAGCTTGCTCTGTCCTACGGAGTAATTTTGGTCCACTCAAAAAAACCCCACCAAAAACCCACCATTAAAAAAGCCTGCCCACCTGGGTTGTCCTTTGGAAAGACGTGAATGAGAACAATCTGCAAGTTCACGCTGTATTTAGTAGTTCTAAAAGTAATAAAAGCAATGAACAAATGTAATCTATACTAGCATCAATTACAACTTTTTGGGCAAAGTACTCTTTCAGAGCAAGGCAAAGGAAGTTACTGGTACAAAGTGTGTCCCAAAATTTTATCTACTAAGATACTCAAAATGCAGTCATCACAGCTTGAACTATAATGCCTCTTCCCTCCCCTCCACGCAAAAGATATTTCTTATTTTGGGAATACTTAGCTACCTTTTAAAAATGCTTTATAAATACTATTTTTCTATGAAGAATGCCATTTCAGGTAAATTGAAGAATTTTCATTTCTAAATTAAATCTGCTTTTTCAGCTTAAAACTGTTCACTGTATGAAAATCAATTTGTGAATAATTTCAGTATGTCCAAACCAACAATTTTCTTAAAAAGAGTCTTCCTGCAGGGAAACCTTACCACAGGTTTTGGCAGCAACCTATTTTCCAATAGGTTCACATGACTACAGTATTCAAACGTATGCATTTGTGTTACCTGCCTTTGCCACTGGACAAGGGATACTGGGAAGTTTCACCATTACGGAAAAAAGTCCCAAAACGCTTGGGAGCAACTGACTGCTGCTTGCTACGCTAAAGGGTACATTACTGAAATAGTACCTTGTGGTGATATTTAATGGCAAGAAATACCTTTATATTAATAAAGCCATGGACAAAGGGGGAAAAACGTCTCGCGTACAGGCTTGTGTTTCGAGGAAGACATGAAGTTATCCTCTTAAAGACAACTCCACGGAAAATCCTTAAAAGATACAAAAAGATTAAGCAGCCTCCGTGCTTCTCAGTTCAGCAAATCTGCTCAATGGTAAGATACTCAAATAGCTGCAAATGAAAACCACAAAAGCGATTTCCTACTAGGAAAGGACCCACTGGTGCTCCCGACGATGCTAGGAAGTCCTGCTGGGCAACGACTATGCTGCAATTGAGGCCAGATTGCAGTTGTGAAGCCTGTTCGTGTCCTCCCCACACAGACCATGCAGGAACCTCCAGCACGGCGAGTTCAAGACAGTAGCCGAAACTTTCGCGCGACCAATTCACCTACACATTTCAATCTGTGTGCGGACATTCAGACCTCGGGATAAGCAAATGCCACACGCACCAAAATCCAGTTAATCCAGACCTGCAGAATTTTCTATTCGATTTTGGCAGACCTGTTATTAAAAAGGCAAACTGAAGAGGTCAGAAAAAAAGGCCAAATCATACGAAGCTTGAGAAGAGAAAGGGAATCAAAGCTACTAAGCTAGGTATCTGTAGAGAGAGGAAGCCAGAGAAATGCAAGTGTCAATGAAGCAAAGAGTAGACACAGAAAAAGCTCAGAATGGCATTTACAGATTCACACACAGAGACACGACCCACAGGTTATAAGGACACTGTAAAAAAGCGAGTTCAAGGAGAACAGCAGTAAGCTTCCGAGGAGGAAGCTGCTCCTAGTCTACTGGACGATCTTTCACATGGCATTAAGCAAGATGAAGAGGTGTGCTGAAGTAGGGCTCCCCAGGAGAGACAGAGCCGCAAGGGAGGCAGCTGGTGGCGACGAGGGCACTTCTTGCACCTGCACGCCAGCTACCAAGGGAAGGTTCACACCCTGCTCTCTACGCACTTCTCTTTGGATGCACACGTGGAAGTAAACTTTCAAAAAACAGCAGGTTTGCATGCAGTTGTGCAAGTTATACAAAGATAAATGTAGGTTAAGAGATCAGGAAAATCTCCTTTCCTCTGCCTCCCTGAATGACTGCTGCCGTACAAGAAGGATACTGCTTTTGATTCACAATTTTGCCAGTTTACAGCTTTTTCACTGCATGCTGTCTAATGACCAAATGACTAACTTGCAGTAAAGAAAAGTCACTCCCAAACCAAACAGATGGGAAAGGCCACTTGATGACAAGTCCATACAATCTTTCACTTCTGGAAAACTAACAAAGATGGAGCAAGTGATTTACCTTCTGTCTGGATACAGTTAACTAAGGAACAGAAACCAATGCCAAGAATTAGCCACGGAAGTTAGCACTAAGGTGTCAGTTTTTCCTAGGTTCAGTATAGGAACTAGTCTAGTAGTTGGCAATAATGTTTTATTAGTACCTGCCTTTATGTCCTATTTCAACAGTTATGAACAGCTAAAGATTTAGACTATTAAAAAATGTAAACATTACAGAATTGTCCTTTAACTAGTTTCTCTAGCACATCTTAAAAGTGAACTAACAGAAGGGCTTAAGTCAAAGGGAGATGAGGTGTACGATTTTAATAAACATTTTTCTTATTAAAATCTTGATATAGTTTAAATATACCATACAGAGGAAAAAAGCTATTTATAAAGCTACATACACATTTCAAGTCAATGAAGACAGCATAAATCATTCTAGATTCCCTCTCCGCTTATCAGAATGCCTTGTGTGTGTATATATGGTGAGCTACTGAGAATTATCTGCATAATTTTGTCTGGCTATACATTACAGGACTTAAAAAATGTTTAAGCTATATACAGAAATATATATACATATAACATATATTTATATGTTATACATACACATACACTTATATACATATACACACAATACATATATATATATATATACACACAGACCACTTTACATTTATATATGGCCTTTCATCCAAGGCCTTGGATACTTTTTAATACATCAAGTCTCACAAAGCTTTGTGAGGGAGGGAGCTTTATTTTTACAGACTGTAGATTTGATGCCTATTCTAAACAGTTTCTTTTGTTGCCTTCTACTAACTTTACACATTTCAGTTAAAGGTGTTTTTGGTAATGGAAATAATTACACCAGTTAGAAATCCAGGCATAAGGTGTATGTTGCTTGGTACCTTTGTAACTATCCTCCTTAGTATGTGAGAACAGCCATACCAATATAAATTTTCTCTATACTAATACACCTATATCTAGACTTGTGTAGCTGTACTGCTTTTTATTTTTAATTGATACTAGCATAGTAAAATCCGATACAATTTTAAACTTAAGATACACTGGAGGTCACAACAGGAAATCCAGAACAGACTCCAATCCTTGTACATTGAAACTCCTTTTCTAGGATGACCAATTTAGGAAGTATCAGTACATACAGAAATAATTCTACATCTGTTTACTTGATTTAGCTGCAGTTAACTACACAAGCCTGAAACAGTCAGCCTTATTTAGAAAACAGGATTTTCAGCATCAATTTGGCAACTGGTCATCAGAATTTTTCAACTGTCCTCCACACCTCTAGCAACTAAACAAATGATGAAAACAGAGGCTTTTTTGAAAAATCACAGCTGTAGGTAACTTCTGGTCATGCTCAACTAGGTGACAGAAAGGAAAACCCAGTGGAGCTCTGGCAAAGGTGAATTCCACTCGGATTTTGACGGAACGTTAGTTTAGCTTGTCCCGACAAAAGGAAGAAAAAAAAAAATCACTAACATGGACTTATGGAGTTGGAGAAGCAAGAAAGAGAGAGAACATCACCACGACAAAAGCTCTTAACCTTCAATACTTCAGTCTGCTAAGCTTTCAGAAATTTGTTTTGACACAGAAGAAGTAGCTCCTTCCTTTATTAATCACTTTCTAACTCTCAAAAATCTCTCAAGCATTAGGGAAAACAAGTCCTAGTTTATGGTCAACGACTGCCCTCCCCAAAAGCAACCAACCACTTCAAAAGTGAACATACAGTACAACCCACTACAATGCAGCTGAGAATTTTATTCTAACCTAATTACCTGGAGATTTTTCAGAACAAGCCACTCTCCCTTCAAACCAATTCTGTGAAAAGAAGGGGTTGCCTGGCCTGTTTCATTGAGGATTCTCTGCTAACTGTAAAATGTGGGCTGAATGTCTTCTGCAGGTCAATTTTTCAGTTACAAAATTCAGATTTTTAATGAACAACTATGTTTAGTGTATGCTGTTATCTGAAGTATAAATGGCTAAGTAAATAAAAACTATTGTTTCTTCAGTATGACTTGGTATTTTGTCTGTAATTTCTTTATTAAAAAACTGTAACAAGATACTTTAAAAAAAGGCTAGATACAAAAGAAGTTAAGCTGCTCACGAACATTAAAGTTTTCCAAAATGTATCTTCAATAATCATGATCTTATAAACATTTTACAGTTACCAGAAAGTGCCCAGGCTGAGTTTACATAGTTAGATAACGTAGTACAAGTGTCGGGTTAGAACTGGTAGTGGAACAATTTCCTGACTGTCTGTTCACTGAAACAGGGATACAAAAATGTTGATCGTGAACTATGAAATACTGTGCATTGGCCTCATATGTACAAAAAAAAAAAACCCCAAAACAAAAAACCAAACCACTAAAGGTACAGATTACATGCAAAGTATTAGTGATGGTATCTGATGCACCAGAGTTCAATGCAATCAGAACGAAAATTGCAATGAAAGTGGTTTCATAAGTGAATGATCCCAACTCTGGGATCTAAGCTGTCAGGAACTTTTTACAAGTTCAATATACATGATACACAACTGCAGCCAACCACAAATTAAACACCATAAAAAAAAGTTAAAATAAAACACAGAACATACTTAATTTTTTATTTCGAAATTCCCTACTCCCTCTATACAAGAACCTTTGCTGAAACACTTTCCACAAAGGCAGCAGTGAATTTTCAGAACATTTTACATATTTTCCCTCAGCAAAAAGATAAATCACAGTGTAAATTATATTGTTCTGCTGTCATCTTTGGCTGGGGTTAGGCAAAGGAGTTATTGACTAGCAAACTGTTGCAGTCAGATATTGCCAGTGCTCCTTAGGCCTTTAACATTACAAATTCAGTACAGGAATGTTTGCATTTAAATCTTTTAAGTACCACCAGGGGTATGACAGCATTAACTTTCATAAACTTTTATAGACAAATGGAAAAATCTACAAAACTTAGCTAGTAATATTACACAGCAATACACACTTTTTATACTCTACACAAAACCAAAATTCTTGGTCTTAATGGCGAGTAACAATTTTTGTTTCAAAATCTGCTTAGAGGAATAGAGTGGGACATAAAGGCGAGAAATGCAAGTGTTTGCTGTAGGAAGATGTTGGTCATCTGGTGGTCTTATTGTGATTGATGGCATAGGCTGGAATCCCTCCTCACTGGCAGGCAACGATGGACTTGAGGTCCAAAAGTAAACCTGAAAAAAGAAGATGGCATGTAAAATTTTGCCGTACAAGGCTAAAATTCATATTGCCTACATGTTGTATAGGGATAAGTTAAAGAACAACTGCACAGTCACAGCAAGTCTGATCATACTATGTTCTGTTCAATATGCCAACTAAACTCAGCAGTCATGCTACGTGCTTTTGTAGTAGCTTCCTTCCTTTCCTCAACTGCTCATTATATTATATAGTTCTGTTAAAACTGATAAAAGCAGCACTCAAAAGGATCCTGTATCAACAAATCCTCAGTAAGTGAAATGTCCCCAAATCCACCTGGGAAGATGGTGATTGCCATCAATACAAAATGCAGCAGAAATCTCTCACAAACCAGTTAGTGACTACAGAATATAGTACTTGTACAGACAAAAGGCAGCAGAGAATATTTGGTTTGTTGTCTCAAGTGTGAAATACTGACTTGCAGAGCAGAGTCACTACCAAAGCGTAACCATAGATATTCCTTAACAAACGTGCTCTAGATTTTCTGCTTTTCAGATTAGTCCTTGTTTTCTTTTAGCAAACTGTAAAGGAAAGATAGTACCTTAAGGAGTAGGAAGTTAAAAGCAAATAGTTTTAAGAAGCATACAATCAATACAATTTACAGGCAAGTTTTTCAGAATGAAACCCCCTGAACAGTATCTTGTTCTTTTTATGCTTATCAGCTATTCTTAAAGGGCTTGGAGAAGGAGATAGTATCATTACTGACATCTTACAGACAGGACACAGGTGTTGCCCTCAGGATACACAGAAGTCAGGAGAGTAGATGATCCAGGAAGACAATCTCAAAACCCTACCAGCCCACAACACAGTTGACTAACCACAGTTACTCAGCTTAAGAATGACTGTGCAGAAACTGTAATTGTGCTTCCATAAAAGACCTGTCAATATGGATAAGGACACACCATGCTTACTTTCAGTTGCAAGAAGGACTATGATTCACACCTGTTGTTTCCAAAACTGAAAGTTTAATCAAACCCTACTACCCTGCTCTGCTACCTTAACTCTTCACATACAAAATCTCTGCAGGAAGAGACAGTTAAAAACAGTAATGATGCCAGCTCTTCTGCATGTTTCCCCTGGGAAAGGACAACTTACTAGATCTTGTCTTTCTGTCATACTCATCTTCTCAACTATGGACCAAAACCAACGCTTGAATTGCAAAAGCTTCTCAGCATTTTCTCCTGTGTGAAATAAAAAAGATACCCAATTCAGCTGGTACACTAGACAATAAATATTAAACAGATCTATTTTACATGTACTTCAAGGTAGATCTCAGCTACAAACTCATTCATAAAGTCCTGATATTGGAGACACTAGTAATTTCAAAACTAATATACATTCTTTTGAATGTAAAGGCTAACTCTGACATACCTCAGTACAACACACCCCCCCCAAAGCCTAACAGCTAAAGATAGATTAAAAATTATGTAAGTATTAGACTGCAACCATCACATCTTTAGTTCTAAAGTTAGGTCAGAACTTTCAGAAAGACAGATATGCTACCAGTAATAGAATCCTTGTATTTAACACCGAGTGACAGCAAAGTTGGAAAATGTGCTTCCTGCCCCCGCCTTAACTGAAGGTAAGTATTTTCAAAAGGTATGTAAAAAACACAGTAATAATTTTATTAGGAATTTCAGTGACTTAATAACCGATGTGAAATTTGAAGAGGTAGTTTAAGTTTAATGCTGGTAACTCTACTCCACGCAGAAGAAACAGTGTTAAGTTATCCCTGCAACTCTGTTTCTGAATAAGTTATTTCATACCTGACTCATCATTGAAAGAGGTGAAGCTGATTAGCATTTGCACATTTACTTCACCACAGCCATTTACCAAAAGTCTGAAATCTTCTGCTGTCAAATCTTCTAATGAATTCTTTGGAAGTACATCCAGGAGACCCTTCCTCATTGCCTTAAGTGAAAACCACAAGATTCACATTATAGCCATATCACTTTCAGATTGATTTTAAATGCATTACTGAAAAGTTCCATGTGGAATCCCCTATTAACTCAAAATTCATTACTCTCCTAGCTGTACTTCTCTTTAAAAGCTTCACCATCTGAGATGCAGATTTTCTGAAACAAAGAACTGCAACAATCTGTTAAACTGCACCTACTGTTGCACAAAAAAAAAAAAAAAGCAGTTAATGGTTTGAACTAATATTTCACCAGGAGCAGAAGCACATGTACTCTCCAATGCTAAAAAGTTCAGGTACTTTGCTAAGCTACACCGAATCTGGTGAGAATTATGAAAAATGCATCTTGCATGTTACTTCTACTTTGCTTCCTCAGACACGCACATGCCAACTCTGCTTTTAAAGTGTTATACACACATACACATATTTTATATAAATAAGTAATATCCTGAAAAGATTAGAAATTCCAGTTTCAAAATGGAAGAATGCGAATAAATTTGTTTTAGTAAATTCCAAAATGAATACAAATGTTAGTTTTCAAGAAGGGTCAAACTATTAATAGAGGCAGACATGGAGATCAAGTAGCTTAATACCAGGAACATGTTCTTTCTGTGAGAATTTTGGACCTAAACTGCACAGAGGTAATCTAGCAGTCTGCTAGCGTATCTCAGAAGTACAGCAGGAAACCACAGTCAGCAGAAATGACCAAGTTTAGATGTAGTATCATACGACAGAGTAAGTGGTTCTAAGTACTGTACCGTCATTAACTGTTTACAGAAATACATTATTCCATAACTCTTACTTAAAAAGGGCTTCAAAAACGAAATTATTTTTAATATAGTTTTATAGTCAGTTGTTAGGTTTTCTGCCAGGCTAGTAAAATAAGAACAAAGTTGTATATTTCATAACTGATTCTTCCTTTTAAAACAAGGACACAAGTCAGAAGTTCAAGGTGATTTATATAAATATTTTGAAATTTCTTTTTAATCTTTGTTTAATAAGGCTAAGAAAATCAAAGGTGACAGATTATTAGAACAGAGTAGCTGTTAAATACAAAGCAAAAATTCCAAGAGGATGTGTGCCATCTGAGCTCAAGAAATGAACATATATGCTTAACCAATGAGATCAAATTTAAAAGAACTTATCTTTCATTCTATTAAAAAAAAAAAAGAGAAATTGCTCGAAGTATTGAGTCTTCACAGTACTGCATAAACATCTATACAAAAAAATTAGAAAGTTAAATATTTTTAATCAAGTTGTCAAGACTTCAAAAGAAACCTGATTAGCAATACCGTAACAAAGAAAAGAATTAGCTGACTGAAGCCTTACAGATTTTTTTTTTTAAAAAAAAAAAAAAAAAAAAGCACTCCACCCAAGACTTACATGTAGAGGCTGTTCCGCTACTACCAGCATTCGGTGTTCTGCGTACTTCCGGACATACTCATATACATTCTGAGGAGTAACTGGTATATTTACACCATTGGAAATAAGTTCAACCTATGGCAAAGTAACAAGGACCGTTTAAAAAGGAAAAAAGAAAAGAAAAAAAAAAAAAGGAAAAAAGTAAATGAGATTATTACAACAGCCACAGTATGCTGCAGTCATTTATTGCTTAATACCCCTCTAAAAACAAGCAAAATTTACTATAGCAAGTTAGCTATAAAGATTCCCTATGATTGACTATGCTATCCAGGCTTTACGATAGGTTCTGCATCACCTTCAAAGTAATACACCCATACTGCAATGTCTAAGGAGAACACTGTATTTGAATCTAGAAAGGGTAAAACATTATCTCTGCCATCTGAGAAGCGCATGGGTTATGTGTACACTACAACATGCATAAGCTGTCAAATTCTGAAACTACAGAGACACAGGTTTAACTGTTCTTACCTGCCCTCCACCCTCCTCCTTACACAGGTCTATTGCAAAGGCTAAGTCCATTGCTGCAAATACTGCATCAGCATCTGTACTCTGGGAAGCAAGGATAAGTTGCCGAAGACTTTCATACATAACCGGATCGAAAAAAGCAAAGTCATGCCAGTTCACCTATTAAAAAAAAAAAAAAAAGATAGATAAGGAGCAAAAAGTAAGTATGTAGATGTTTGAAACACAGCCGTTGTTTAAGAATATATTCAAAATTACACGATCTGTTCCTAATCTATGCACTAGCATACAACAGTGCATAACCCGTGTAACAAAGTGTACAAAGGCTTGGAAATAAGGGCTGTCAAACTCCTATTTTTCAGCCTACTTTTGAATGTACATTAGAATACTCAACTGATGTGCATTAGCAGAACGTAAGCACAGATCTGTAAAGCCTTTCCTGCTGTTAAAGCATAGAGGCTATAAAGAAAATTTATAGGGTTTTTTTAAACAATTTTTTCTACAGATCATGTAGATTAATAGAGATTTGATGGAGGTTGAATGAAGCTGGAAAGAATTTGCACCAGTGCTCCAAAATGCTCAAAGTTCCCCTCCACTTAAACACAAACATACTGCTGCTATATATACACGTTTAAATGACTGATGGCCCAGTAGCTGCATACCACAGTTTCCAATAATTCAAATACCAATGTCTACGTCTTGCTGTTCTCTATAGTTCCTTGCTTCTTTGTTCTTTATCAGCCTGGAGATAAAAGTCATTTACTAAGTAAATGAAACTAAACCTAACTAAAATATTCTTTGATGTATCCAACATTTAACTGGAAAGAATATGTACTCAAGAAGAAAAAAATGAAGAAAAGAATTAGAAGGGAATCTCTCTTGGAAGATACCAGGGGATATTTGGAGGCATCTTTCTGCCATTAACCCTTTTTCATTAAAGATCATGTGTATCTTGGATAACTGATTATGTGATCAACATTGTTTTTAAGGAAAGATCAACGGTAACAAACCTTGGTTTACGTTTGCTGCAGTAGACAGAACTTACAATGCTACTGACTAATGCATGAAATGCGCAGTACATAATTAGTGTTTATTGGGGTGGGGAAGCACTTTTGCCAAAAGTTTAGGTAATTATTGCTCTGAATTAAATTATACCTACACCTGAGACAAAATTTTAATTACAATTCAGTGAGTTCTCTCAAATATCAAGGAAAATGCTTTTTGGTAAGCTAAGATACTATCACCTAGTACTGTCCAACACTATCTCTTTGAATCTTCACTCTCAGGAAGAGAAAAAGAGGAGACAGTAAGCTATTTCTGAAGACAGTCAAAGCCTAACCTATTACAAATCATTCCATCTTAGTCAGGTATTTGACTTCTAGTACATCTATTCAGTTCAAAATCTAGGAAATGAGAAAATTAATACTCAAATTAAAGGCATCGTTACAGTTCCAGTATCAACTCTGCTAGTCAATACATGCACATCAGGGGAAAAAAGCAGCTTTTAAAAATGAGATTTTATGTAATTAAAGGAAATTAAAATTTCTATGTTAACTTACCTTTCTGCCAAGAAGCACTTTGATTACGTGTCTATTTAACGTGATGGGACATAGCTCATTCTGCAACAAGCACAATCCTAGGATTCTGGAAATAAATGTTTGGGTTTTGTTTAGGTACGACAGAAATTATGATGGAGATCTTTCAGCAAACTCACAATAAAAAAAGTCAAAATATTCAAAGAATCAAGTTGTAGCTTTCCTGCCCTATCAATCCCCCAAAAGAAAATAATGGACATACGTAATTAAAAAAAAAATAAAAAAA
>VZTL01007356.1:0-15188 GCA_013400535.1 Scopus umbretta
AAAGAAAGATTTCAAGACCAATGTGCAATGAATCCATCAACTATGAGGTAGGATGAACTGAGGTTTGCAGGATCAGGGATGGACATCAGTCCCTGAGAAGCAGTTTGGAAAAATTAATAGAAAGATAGAGCTTATGGTGTGGGGAGACCAATACCGAACATGCCCTTTCAGATAAGGGGCACTGTGAAACCCCAAATTAATAATGGACACTTCTTTCAGAGTCAGCTTTTTAACTGAGACAGGTTAAATATCAGAAGTGTGAAAAGCATAGCACAGTACATGTCTTTATGGAATGACTTCTGTCACAATGATTTGAGCAACTTTTTTTCCAGTGATATGAATGTAATGCAACACAATTATACTACCAAACTCTTCTCAAAATCAATACAACTCGGATACAAATACCTAGCTTCAGTCATATATCCCAACATAGCTGGTATTCACATATACATACATTTAAGTCCAATACAAGTATATTTGCAATATGGAAGTTATTACCTTCTATGTTTCATTCTCTTCTGATTACATATAAAATGTCAATAATTACCACTTTTTCCCTTAAACTTCGTATTACTTCTGAACACACTACTTCCGAAAGGAAGACATTTCATTCGATGAAACAGCACAAAGAGAAAAAGGTGCTTGCCATAGATATATAAAAATACTGCTATTTTATTTTGCCTCTTACTGTTTTTTTTTTTTACTTAGCTCTTTGATGGATACCTCCTTTGAACGCAGCATGCAACATAGATTGTATTACCGATACATACTATTCACCTATGAATTTTTCTGTCATGTATGTAAAAATATTAACTAATTGATTTTCATGTCTCTGAGACAGATTACAGAATCTCCAGTATATACGGAGGAAAAATGCCAATGCTTAAAAGAGCTTGCTAATATGTTAAAAACCGTCAACAAAACAATATGGATTGGAATTCAGAAATTGCTATGACTCAGTTCTTTCGTAAGGCTTTGTCAGACCTGAAACTCTTCTCGCTCATCCTATTTTCATTGTCACATCTACAGTGATTTTTAGGAACAGACAGATCATGTTGCACATATTTATATAAGTGCACCTTGGTGTTGCATATAAAAGTTTGGCATACAAACATAAATATAAATACCATACTTGTTAAGGATCTACTTAAGTATTCCATTTGCACAATGTTAAATTGGTTGGTCTCTTACTGAAATCTATTTTTCATCTTCAGAGAGCAGAAAAAATCTATGTTACATATTGCCATTACATACGCCATTACAATGGCATCTGGAACCCATAAGGCATGTTACTTTTTTGAGCATCTTCATTACTTTTTGTGCTGATTAAATTGGGTGTAATAGTAAGAACATATTGACTTCATTTAAGCAACTAGGGAAATGGGACAAATCTACAAGGAGAAAAACACCTGTAATATACAAGCTTGGATGAGAAGGTTGGTCAAAGCTGTTAAGAAAAGAAAAATGGAAAACCCATAGCAGCGTTTCTAGAGATTGTTTTTTGAATGGCCTGAAGCTTGTTTTCTAATTAATTTCCAACTTTAAGTTTACAGCACTGCAAGTCGTCTTTGCTGACACACAAGCCAATTACTTACTTTTCAGATGCCTAAGAATGAGAAATAACAATTCAAGCCAAAGCAAGATGATTAAGGCAAAGCAAATATTTTGCAGCACTCACCTTAGGCACCCAGTGGCATTGCGCAGCACCTGTGATGAATGGAGTTGTATTTTATGATCATCCTGGAGTGGAGAGTTTTCCCATCCAGAGTGAGGGATGATCACTGCATTGGTCAACACTGCGAGGGCATCCTGGATGATTGGCATTTTCAGTGCATCACAGGAGGATAGATTCCAGAGAACTCCTACAAAAAAACCCAAATTACTAATAATTAACACTTCTGCGAAAAAAGACTGAATAGCTTTCATTTTTTAAAAAAAAACCACCAAAACATTTCACAGCATTTTGCGCTTAATAAAGCTGTTTCTGTCAAGGAAAAAAATATGATTACACTGTAAATGGGTCTGAATGATACCTGCAGACTTTTGCAGTGGGAATACAGCTCTGAATACACAACAAGTAGTCACAGCAACATTGAAAATTTCTCAGAGCTAAGCCTAAAAACTGAGCAGCTAGTCATGATCTAGGCCTATTTAGGCTGTGAACCACATAGGGAATGAAGGAGTATCATGTGTATTTTTTTGGGGGGCATGGACTTCAGATTTCTGCCTTCTAAATAAAATTAATAAAAAACAATAGCAGAAAATAAGT
The DNA here is from genome assembly GCA_013400535.1 of Scopus umbretta. Taxonomy (NCBI): domain Eukaryota; kingdom Metazoa; phylum Chordata; class Aves; order Pelecaniformes; family Scopidae; genus Scopus; species Scopus umbretta. The sequence goes on from VZTL01007356.1 coordinate 2,270, forward strand.
TCTGATTTATGCTAAGACTATCGCTGTTGATAGATAAGCATTGAGAGACCAACTCTTTCTGTGATCTTCAATGTAATGAAAGAGAATGTACTGTCTAGGCCAGTGGTACTACAAGCAAAAAGACTTCCTTCACAACCTGCTACAGTAGTATGGTATTAACCTGGCCTTCAACAAGCCATTTTTTATTTCATAAATATTTTACTGTACAAAGTTACAGAATACTACCATTTTTGCACAGGAACAACAAGCTTAATGGTGCACCTCACAAGGATATTTACTGGAATTTAAAATTCTGTTAAAATTCATAATGTGCCAAAGAAAGGGAAGAACAAGCAAGAGCCAAAGCTTTCTGAGCACAGCTGCAGGGATCAGGGCCACTGCAGATGTGCCGCACAGAAAGCAGGCAAGAAATTGCTGGGGTCAAAAGAGACCCTGCTTTTCATTCCCTCGGATATATTTGTATATTTGCTGGAAAAGCACATTTCATTTTTGTGCTGCGCCAAAAGCCTGCTGCTACTGGGCAGCTGCTACTGTGAGGGGAAGCTGAAGGGCAATACGCTGCACTGAAGAAGCCATGGTCTTTTTTTTTTTTTCCCCTATGTCCTCCCAGGAGCAGCTGTAAGAGCAAGCCTGCCTCTTCCTCCCTCTCCTCTTGCCAACATACGTCCTCTTCTCTAGCGTCCAACCTTAGTCCTTCTTAGTCTCCTTCCTGTAGTGACAGTAGCCTGGCCCTACACCTAACCTTGAGGGGAAAAACTCCGTTTTGCCTTGATGGCTATCAAGTCGTGAGCCAACACAGAGAAAGATTTATCAAAATATTAGACATGAGGTTACAAATATGAACATTACGCTACCAAAAGCCAAAGCGAGTGGTGGTGGGAGGAAACTGCTAAAGACCCTATGAACGTCGACTCAGACATTTCTAAATATAAGCAGCAAGAACACCACTTGCTCAAGGCTTTCTTTAGCATTCTGTATTTTGAAGGAGAGGTGTAATTAACAGGAATCAACCTACGTGTTTTGGTTTCCCTTTAAAATTGATTACCTCTATGGGGATACTATTTCAGTTATACAATTCCATGTTCTAATTATTTTATATGGAACTGCATGCAAAGACAGTTATGCAGCTTAACATAAAAACTTTGCTTAGCATACCAATAAGAAAAAAAAAACCTTAAAATAACCTGTATGTGGTAAACAGCAGAAACTGACAGGCTTTAGCCACAGACAAAAAAAACCCACCCCAAACCAGAAGAAATAAGAATACTGTTCATTTTTTTCATTTAAGAATTGCTGCTTTAAAGGGAAAAGAGTCTTTGAATTCTGTTCTGAATGCCTTTATGAAAAGTAATACTGTATTTAAAGGAATAAAGACCTTCATAAAGATATTTATACTCACTTCTCTGTGACCTGTAATTGGTAAGCTTTATTGGCACATCTACTATTCCTGAAATATTTAGTATTGTGCTGGTTTTAGTCAGTACAAAAACCAACATGGTTGCCTTTTTTTTTACATTTATCTAGACAGGCGTAAATGATGTGCATGCTACAGAAGTAGAGAATCAGGATGCATATCTTTCCCCCTTCAAGGTCTGATTTAGTTCTTACACAAGACAATGTGTGGCTTTTTTGAGAAGTCCTGTTTTGGAAATTAAGCAGAAAAGAGTGCTTTGATGGCAACGAAACAGTACTGTGGACTTCAAGAAGTAGCCATAAACCGGAAAAGCAGAAAAAAAAAAAAAAGAAGCAAACATAAGAGCCCTGTCTAGCAAAGTGCTTTAAAATATGTATGTATACACTATTTTTTATTCACTCTAGGTTGTTGCTAATTAAAAGTAAACTCACATAAACATCATGGTAGTTGGTGTTCGGCAATAGTTGAGATGCCCAGAAATATGCTTTAGGTCCCTTTTCTCTATTTAAAATCCACTTGCACGTGAGCTTTTGCTCAATAAACTGCCACAGTAACAGTCAAGCTCCAAATGCAAATATCAAGCTACATATTCACCCAGGAGCCAAAAAGTGGGCTCCGGTTTCACTAACTGGAAAGTAACCCTTCACAGTAAGAGGATGAAGGGATCATCAGACTAAGTTAGCTGTTCTACCTTCTCCTCAAATAATTGTAAGTCAAGGCAGAATCAAGCAAAACGAAGCCTGACACTGTCTTCAAAGTTTTTGTACCTCACACAGTTTTAAGGAGCAAGATAATCTTCTTCCATCCTAGAACAATGCCTTTTATCTAACTTTAAGTCTTTGAATACTCCCAACCACATTAATACAAAAACAATTTTATTCTGACAAGTTATAATTTATTCTCACAAGTAGTGGAGTCTGCTACTTGCTGAGGGTGGCACTTTAAGTGCTTCCTTGTACCCTTCCTTAATTAAGGGTGTGCAATTATGAAAGGGCACTGGCAATTCACTTCCCATTACTTTTGCTGAGGACGACCTGGAGCTAGATTTACGTGGGGTTTAAGAAGATGAGCCATTCCCTTGACTTTGCAAGGGGAAGTGATAAAACAGAAATCTTTTACCTGAGGCACCTTCCATTATGGAGCTACCTCTTTTCCATATGACTGTGAACATATTTTTCAAGCTTGCATGCATTAAATGCCCTTTAAGACTCTAGCAAGGAGCTGGTCACTGAGATCATTTGCTACCTTACTCTGAAAGGCCTGACTGAATCGGCTTTCCAAACAAAATAAGCAAGTCTGGAATAGCCTCAGAGGTGCCTAAACTGCCCCCTAATAATTTATGTGTCATCAGCTGCCCACAGGAAGGGAAGGGACCGGACTCGGCATACCAGTGATTCATCACAAAAAGTGGGACACATCCTTTGTGTATGGATTGGAAGAGAGCTGTTAATCCAACAGCATAATAGCCCAACTCAACAGTTTAGCATCTGCAGACTGACTCTTGGGAGAGAAGGGGAAATAAGGAACTAATCAGAGCAGTGTTAAATGTTCTCTTACTCAATCACTTGTGTTCATAGTATCTTATTTCCTCCTTGCTTTTAATGTTGTGATGCATTCAGAGTGGGCATTTTGTCTCCCCGACTTTAGGTTGTGTTGGATGCTACGCAGAAAGAGAAAAATAGCTACACCAGACTGAGCATGTCTATTTGCAGGTTGAAGTACTGGTACTGAAAGCATTCAGCTGGTTCCAGTTTGAAGATGGATTTTGGGTCTAAGTACCAATTACTAGTCTTGCAGACATCAGATGAAGGCCATCTAAAGGAGTATACAGGAATGCTTGCTATGGAGATCTCGCTGTACCAAGTTACATCTTCTGGAGTAGCTTATCAGAGGACATGCATCAACTATGCTCAACAAGTTATTTAACACACTAAATGTAAATCATCTTTTCTAAGAAGGCCTTTCACAGGTAACGACAACTGATTTTAAAAAATGGTTATAAATTTTGAGAAAGGTTATAATCAACCTTTTCAAAGATGTAACTGTATAGATCTAGTTCATAAGGAAAACTACACATAGATCTTAGTTAAGGCAATTTAAGTTTGTTGTCACTGGAAGAGGGAACTGAGAGAACACAGAACCAGGAAAACTTTGATTTATCTTTCTCTTAGCCAAAGTCCAGAAGATTAAAGACAAGACCAACCCTTTTAAGAGCTGTTGTGGTTTAACCCCAATTGGCAGCTAAGCGCCACACAGCCGCTCGCTCACCCTCCTCCACCCCAGTGGGATGGGGGAGAGAACCAGGAAAACAAAATAAAAAAACAAAAAAACCCCCATGGGGTGAGATAAAGGCAGTTTAATAGGATAGCAGAGAAAGAGAAGATGATAATGATAATGATAATAATAATAATAATAATAATGATGATAAAAGAGTACACAAAACAAGGGATGCACAATGCAATTGCTCACCACCTGCTGACCGATGCCCAGCCAGGCCCCGAGCAAGAATTGCTGCCCCCCGGCCAACTCCCCCAGTTTATATACATGTCAGCACTGCTCAGCAACAACTAAAACACCACTAGAAGCTGAAAAGTCCTTGACTGATGTCAGCACTGCTCAGCAACAACTAAAACACCAGCGTGTTATCAGCATTGTTCTCATACTAAGTCCAAAACACAGCACTACAGCAGCTACTGGGAAGAAAATGAACTCTGAATTAAGCTGAAACCAGGACAAAAGCACAGTCCAGACCAATGAGATGTTACTACTGCTTAGTAGACAGAACTTATCCACCATGCTTTCAGCTTAGAAACAGCACTCCTTTTAACATAAATTAATTTAAGATATTGAAATAGATACCACATCGCTTACCCTAAAGAAGCAAAGCAAAATACTTTAAAAATTTGAAGACACTCAATTTAATGGAGCAGTCTAAGCCAAAAAACCATCATCTCTGGATCAGGTTGGAGCTCCAACTCATCCTGATTAAACTCTTCAATGCATTTTTTAGCTAGTGTTTTACTTAGAACTGGTACTTGCATATGTATATCTACAGTTAGATATAGCTAAAGACTGGATCAGCCACATGCTATCCTTATTCCATTCAAAGTTAAGAAAATAGATATCATACACTTCCATGCAAAAAAAAATCACCCTAGCAAGTGCGAAGTCAGGAAAGTCTAAACAATTGCTCAGTGCCTGATCTAATGCTACGTCAAATTATGACTTTTATATATATAAACAAGCCCCATAGAACAACTTAAGACTACAAATGTAAATGGAAACCAAGAAACTGGAAAAGCCAGCTTTTCCAAAAAGCATTGCCCCTGCCACACTGCCACTATGTACTTTATTTTTTTTATTGTGCTGCAAAAGATATACTTTGCCAGATAAATTATAGAGTAGAAGGACTGTAAGTAAACAAATATTATTGGGAGAAACAAGACTTTGATTCTTCTCAATTTGGTACGTTTAAGTCAGCCTTAAATTTATACTAGGATTTTGCTTATTTAATATTCTTTGTTAAAAATAAAAATCTAAAAGTCTTCCAACTCATCTAGGTTTTTCTTTTCTACCTTAATTTAATAGTTTGGTCATGGACTGATGCAGAGTGCCATCTGGTAGAGCTGGGAGACCGTGCATCCCAGTAAGAGGTAACATGGCTTTGGCAGGCTTTTTTGTTTATGCTCTGAAAGCACACAGGTACTACACGGAGTTTCCCTCATGAACGTGACAATTAAGACTGAAATCTGAGAGTGAAATAGCCTGCACAGAAGCCAAGCACAAAGGATCTTTTGCTGGAGTCCTTACGAAAAGCATCTTCTACTCCAAGCTCTCAAGCACTAGAAAAGCCATTTGCTGGTTCTTACTGCAGCTTTGACGCTCGGAGCCCCCTGTAATTCCACCACTGCTCTGCAGAGCTGGATCTGCTCCGTGGCAGCAGGGTGCAGGCTCCCCATGTGTTGCATCAGTTCTGCTGAGTTCAGGGCACGGACAGAGGTGAAAGCATTTATCCAACTGAAAAAGGTACATCTGCTTCAATGCAACTGGTGTCGAAGAAGCACAGGAGCCACCTCACAACTTCAGGAAAACTTAAGTGACATGCTTAAAAGATGCTGAACACCACAACAGCGGTTCTTCACACTAAGTGCAAGAAGACTTGACAGCTAGCTCAACAGCCAAGGTGAGGAATTGGTCTCGGTAACAGACCTTCTGTAGGAAACAAAAAGTGGCTGATTTGAATTCTGGCACCTGAACAATTCACAGCTCGTAAGACAGCTCCTTAAAAGCACACTTTAAAAATAAGTTTAAAATTGACATAACAGAGGAGGAATTTTCTCTAATTTTCTTGAAATAATTTTTTATCTGGTTACTGAATGAATACCTGTGCACACCTTCCTGTCATTCACTTATTCACATGCACAGAGGTGGTTTTCTATCTATGTTTAAGATCACCCATGAATAGTGCAAATTGAGAAAGACTGGATTTCAGCGAAAGTCATAAGCAGGCAGGAGTTTAAGGAGCAGTAAGCAAAGCTGCAGCCAGGTGAGGGTTTTTTTTGACCTTCCAGCCACTAATGGCCTTACAAAGCAAAAAGAGAAGAAAGATTATTGGGATTTTTTTTTAATTACAAACAAGCAAAGCTTGATCTTTACTACAAATAAATACACGACTACATATAATATAAGTAAAATAAACATTTCATCTGAAAAGCTAGATCTTTCTTTCTCAATTACTGTTCTTTTCATTCTGAAATTACATCTAGGATTTTATTAAAACAAAAAGGATGGACCGATTTTAATATTGCTTGCAAACAAATCCTGTCCAAATGCTATGACATTAATGTAAAAAGTCTGTATTCTTCTCACAAGACTGAATTTTGACCTAACAGTGCTGTTCTGTAGAGGACTTACTAGAAGAGCTGAGCTACAGTTACTGTGGAAAGACCAGAGGTTCCTGCTTAACTTGTTTTCTTTACTGATGAAATCAAAACTGGTCCCATAAAACACAGAAGCCAAACCAAAAGCAATTAATTCTAGGTGAGAGAAAGACAGGAGTAAATAAATCAACTGTTTTCAAACAAAACTGCATCCTAATACATGACTAAAGGCAATATCATTCGCAATGAAATACCTCGTTATAAAACAAGGAAATCCAACAAGGATGCATATATGAATGGAAAGATTTTTTTTTCAATACTTACACATTTTACTGTAGAATTTTTTATAGCACCCAAAATCAAGATATATGTTAGGTAACAGACACTAACACAGAGAATAAAAATGGTATACTTAAAACAGAATATCAAGTTACAGGTCTAAGTACCAAACTCCTTCCTCGTAAGAACCAATTAGGGAGTTAGTCCTATCTATAATGTCACATCTGCATGCAAAGTGAAAGGCTCAGTGTACGCTTACTAAAAGGGGAAAAAAACCCCAACCTACTTATTTACTAGCCAAATCTTAAAATTGCTATATAAGATAGACAGCACTGAAAATAGGATTTACTGGGGGGGTGTGTGGGGGTGGCTGGGGTAAGGAGGGAGCTGGCCTCTAGCCTCTGAACCTAAAACCAAAAAATAAAAGCAGCAGTTACAGTGAAGAAAAGTAATTTCTTCACAAAAAGAAAACGTTTCAGCAAATCCTCAAACTTTCAAGTTGTAAAAAAAAAAAGTGAAATATTCAGATCTGTTTCAAAATAAAAACTATTTTCAAATGAAAATTTAAATATTCTGTGCTGTAAATGGTAAACATTTCAAACTACTGTGTGGTTTTAAGCTGCAGGTGTTTTAATACTCCAGCATTCAGGCAGGGGCATCAAATGTATATGTCGGGTTGAATTTTTCCAAAGGATTACTACTTGCTGAGAAAGTTCAATGCAGCTCTTATGTCAGGCCGTATGCTGCAACAGATGTCCTCCATTTATCACTCCAGATTGCCTTGTTTCAGATTTCCTCTTAAACTTAGATCTGACCAAAGTAAAAAAAAAAAACAAAAAAACAAAACAACAACCCAAAAATCATTTATGTAGTATATTACCAAGCAAATTATGAAATCGTTTTCATTACCATATGAATCAAAGCGCCTTGAATGAATTTTGTATAGTAGATTCATCTCGCTGATTGTACAAGGGAAAAATAGTTATTTCCCATTTAGACTTGGAAGTCGATGTGGTTCATACATGGGAGTGATCCCAGTGCCAGAGAGAAAGGGAGGGCAAAAAAGGGACCACCTCGGTTTTTGTGCTGAGACCGAGTGTGGTAAATTCGGGACAAGTGAAGGGGAATTTTCCTGAGAAGCAAGGAGACGGAGGAAGGCGGTGATGGGAACATTAATGAAACCAGCTTCAAGCAGAGCCCTAAGAGAGAGGGACTCCCCTGCCAGGGGCATCGCACTGCTCCCAGCCGAGACCTCGGCACCCCGCTGACTTGTTCTGGTTCCTCCCCCTTCTCCTCCAGGGAAATGGGCACTGCCAACTTGAGGAAGGTTTCATACCGCCCTTTTATCAGTACGTTCCCTTTTACCTATAACAATACTGTAAGTGCAACAACTTGCAGACTAAATGGGTGTCCCAGCCTGTTGCTAAGAAAGCAGGGCAGAAGATTTTAAAAGGCATCTATTTTAAAACCTCTCCTTATTTGACTGGGAGCAGCATGGGGTGAAGTAGTTAATCTGACAATTCATAAAAAAGTTGAGAATGACTCTTCATGAATACAACAAATCCTATAAGCGTTTTTTCCCGTTTTCGCAGCCAAAATAGTGACAGCATATTGAGAAAGGGGGTGAAGACTGTTTTATAATTAGACAGTAAATTGTAATAGATTTGGTATAAAATCTTTCAGTTGAACTGTCAATATTGTTTGCATAAGTGTTATTTGATAAGACAGCATCATTTCTGAAGCAGAATTACACAATTTATTAAATTACTTTTAGATTTGCTGTTACATGTGAGCTATAAATAGGATGTGTTTTGAATGGCTCTGGAATTTCTTGAAGATGTCACAGCCTATAGGTTGGAAATTAGTTTCCCAATAACTTACGGGTGTCAGCTGTACAGCCTTTTACCTGCCCAGTTTGCAAGGAAAATGGCAACGACTATTTGGTGTCTCAGTAAGTGATTGCAAAATGGGTTCGTAGGAAGACTTTATAAAATGCCAATTAATTCCTGCTCTGAATTTGTCTGGAAATCGCTTCTGCATTTCTAGAAATGATGACAATGTTTTCTGTAGGTGATGCTAAAATCTAAAACTTAAAGTTTGTCATACTGTAGAATCGTACTGTAAAGTACAATGGCGTTCCTCCTTACATGGCTGTGCCTTGGTACAGCGCGTCCACTGACTGTGAAATGTCAGCTCATTAGTCTGGAGCATTACAAGTAGATATTTAAAGTATTTTCTTAAAATGATGATGATGCAACAGTGATTTTTGAAGACTCCCTGTAAAACCTGAAAGTAACTGATTACTGGGGTGGAAAAGCAGAGTAGCCTTGCTGCCTGCTAACCATGCTATTGCCATTGCTACTAACAGGCCAGAGGGTTTGTACGACCTTGGTGGGACCTCCGAAGTTGAGTTGCTTGGAGTTGCGTTGGGGCACTTGGACCTTTAGAAGGATCAACTCTAACAACCACTTCAGCAGACCCGGTGGCTTCATTTGTTTTGCTTTTGCTTAGCTTTGCATAATCATGTGGCATGAGCAACACTTTATCAAGGCAGCAGTAACAAGTAGGTTTTTTGCATACAACAAATCCTTTGTTTCCCTTTTCCCTTTTCCCCATAACAAGATTTTACATTTAACAGCAAGGACCCATAAACTATTCTATGCAAAGTTTGAGCTGTGAGATGAAATGCATGTTTTTACTGCAGTCTGAGACTTGCAGGAGGTTTGACGGAGTTTGGCATTCAATATGAAATTCTCACTCGCTTACAAAACTCAGGGCAGAGGCTGAAGAATACCTTAATTAAAAGTATCTCAAGCAATGGGAGGGAGTCAAACTATTATGTAACCTTTGGGAACCAAAAAGGCTTTTGTACTTGAGGAAAGAAATATCAAAGAAACTAGAATATGTAATTCCTCATTCAGCCATTGGCTTCAATCCAGAGTAAACAGATAAGAATTTTCAGCACACACATAATTTTATTACTGTTGAAAACAACTGTTACTTAAAACACCTAATTAGAAGCAAACTAGTGCAAAAGATTTAATCAACTTTTAAAAACAATTGTGGTAGGGTATTGTACTTACAATTACATCTATTTGAAGAAAGAGTAGGAAAGATTTATTAGAGCTAGTACCCTTCAAGTCTCCCTTTTGAATGAAAAGCATTATAAACATACAAGCAAATTTTAGTGCCTAAGCAAGTAGATTTGAAAATGGTGACTCTTATCCTAACTCTATTGTTTAAAAAATAATTAAGCTTAACATCTGTCAGTCACCTGCCTCTATGCTTGGTAAATTCCTCAAAACACTTGTTTAAAGTTATTACAGGGAATTTGCTTATCTGCAGAGGAGAAACTAAGAAAGAAATGAACGAACATCTTTCCTTCCTAAAATCAAAGCAGCACTTCTGAAAGCTGTGTTTTGTGCTAGCAGTTATCTATCTCCAGAATTAACCTTTCTAATTTCCTTGACTTGACAGGACATAGTGATTGGATGTTGGAGGCAGAGGAGAAGCTATTTCACAGACCTGCATCTTAAGAGGCATTTGTGTACTTTCTGCATTCATCCCATGTCTCCGTTTTCTTTAACTACGTAGAGTTATGAGCCCCAAATGATATTTGGCAGTCTTAAGTCTCTTAGCTAAGCATATATTGAACGACATTTACGTCAACCTTGTAGCAGCAGTACTACCATGGTTATGCCACCACGACAATTTAAGCACATAGATGGCTTTTCACATTCTCTGTCTGAAAAATTTGTGATATCCAGGATACATATCTGAACCTAAAACATATTGTATCTTTATAATCTAATTTTAAGTTAATGTAATGCTGAAATCCTCTCTTTGGTTCCAAAAGCAACCCACTTTACACATTGATCTTCCTACGTATCTTTTTATACTAAATATCAAAAGCTGTTAATTAATTAGGCTTTTCAATGTCCAGGCTTCCTTATACTTGCATTGCTCCATTACAAAACATGAATATAATTTAAGAAATGGGATATTATAATATGATAAACACTGACTTCTAATATAAGCCTGCAAAAAAAAGGGATATAATAGAGATTTTAAAAATTACATCAAGGTGAAATACTGTAAGAATGGAACTCATGGAAGAGTTTGATTCTTCTTTACTTAAGCCTGTGGGAAAGTCACCTCAGAGTGGGATAGAACAGCCTTTACTCATTTTCAAATCAAATTTCCAAAGTGCAATAGAGCTACAAATAGTTGCCACCTGAAAATGAAAATTTTATATCACAATAAAATTTCACATCTGTGTTTATACACTCCAGTAACTAAGCTAATGTCAAGGGCATTTTTTCAGAAAAATATTAAATTGATAAACTGCTTCAAAATCCTAAGTACTAAATAGTCAGCCCTTTGCCATAATATTGTTAAATACGATTTCCTATACAAAAAAATCACAAATGTAATACCTTACAAAGCCCAATTAAAAAATAACATCACAAATAGGAAATAACTACAGGTGTGTGATTTTGACTTTGGCGCCCCCAACAGAAGAATTGCCATTGTACTAGGAAGTTAAAAATTTGAAAGAACTGGCCAGAATTACCTAAAAAATAAAATCATATTAAATCTTCCACTGAAGCAAGCTAAAAGGTCCATTTAAATCGAATACTCCCTTAAACCTGCTTTACACATCACTGCAGACTCACTAACTTGCAAATATACTGATTAGCAAAGACACATGCAACGCTCAAAGGGACCTTCTGAAGTGTCTTCACCAACCTGTCAACAATTTATGCACATACTAACAAGCAGTATGCAATCAAAAGGAGGTTTAAACTGCAGTAGTTACCTCAAACCAGACAGATATAAGGAGGACAACATATAATTGCTTTCAGTAACACCAACAGACTACCAATAAGGTTATAAATACCTCATAAACATGTGGCATCTACTAAAAATGCAACAGAAATGTAAAACAACCACATAATAATGTTGCATATCATGGGGTGACAACAGAGGGCCAACCAAGCCAAAACACAAACTGGCCACAGCTGAAATTAAAGGCAACATTAATGAATATTGGAATCAAAAATCTGGGAAGTAAATGAAAAATTTTTCTTGTCCAACCCAACCATGGGCCAAATATACTTGGGCAACTAGCGCTTCTTTAAAAGGAATATTATGTACAAAATGTCTTATAATTTTTTGCAGGAATGGAACATATGGTTTTTGATTCAGTGAATAAAAACGTGAATGAAATATACAGAGTCTATGTCTATCTATCTACAGATAGTATATATGTACAGTGTTAGTATATGATTTGTTAAATATTTCTTTTGGTAAATGTGATAATTTTCATAATTTATATATTTTAAGTAGACAATAGTTAAACCTCTGACACCTTAATGTCAACCAAAATAAGCAGCAGGCTGGCTGTCAGCACAGGAAAAAACAATTTCCCCTGTCATTATTTATAGCTATATTTCTTTATCACCACATGCTTTCTAAAAGTGGATCATCCACTTTTACCTTTCAATCAAATATGGTATATACAAGTTGAAAACAGGTGAAACAGTCATATAAGGGGCTTCTTTAAATGGAGTTGTTTCTAATTCAGCTAGTTTATTGTTTATAGGCAGAAACTGTGTTTCTGGTTGTGATGGATTTTGTTTGTCAAAATGAGAAGAACAGCAGTTTAAATCATTTTGTCTGAGACAGGTACCCAGTTATCAGATGGAGCTGATGGAACAAGGAGCCAGTGTAAGTTGAATCTCCCAACAGCTGCTTGACCTCACCTTCTCCACAAGGCATCAATGGGATTCCTGTGTCATCCTTGCTAACACGTCACATTGTTCATGTCACTTTTTTTCCCTGATAGTGAAACACATAGAAAGAATGCTAAAATGGAATTTTGTGGAAGGGTTCACAATTAACTTTAACTCAGGGAAGGCAAGGGAGTCACAAATGAGCTACTCGTTGCCATTATTAACAAGTGAAAACATTTTTTTCTACCATCTGCAGGATCTGTGCTAATTTTGTACTGTGTTCTTGTCTATTTATATTTATTAGGAAAGTGTTAACATTTAATTATTTTAAAATAGATGGCTTTTATTTTTTCCCATTAACAGGAGCTTCTGTGGAAACTAGTAGCACAGCGCTGGGGTGGAAAGATGGCTAAATTAGGTACAGTGCATCCAGCTTATGCTGACTTCTTTTCATTTACAGATCTACGTGAAACAAGATATTGTAATTCAGGTTCTCCTTGACTCTCTAGAGAATACGAGAGGTTGTAGGCCATGGTGAAATATCTATTTCGACCAGATTATTTCACTTCTGCATAAATGTATATATTCATTGGTATACCTCAGTTTATCCA
>VZTL01007356.1:25191-40359 GCA_013400535.1 Scopus umbretta
CTGCAGAGGGATCTGGACAGGCTGGATCGATGGGCTGAGGCCAACTGTATGAGGTTCAACAAGGCCAAGTGCCGGGTCCTGCACTTGGGTCACAACAACCCCATGCAACGCTACAGGCTTGGGGAAGAGGGGCTGGAAAGCTGCCTGGCAGAAAAGGACCTGGGGGTGCTGGTTGATGGCCGGCTGAATATGAGCCAGCAGTGTGCCCAGGTGGCCAAGGCGGCCAACAGCATCCTGGCTTGTATCAGGAATAGTGTGGCCAGCAGGACTAGGGAAGCGATCGTGCCCCTGTACTCAGCACTGGTGAGGCCGCACCTCGAATCCTGTGTTCAGTTTTGGGCCCCTCGCTACAAAAAGGACATTGAGGTGCTGGAGCGTGTCCAGAGAAGGGCAACGAAGCTGGTGAAGGGCCTGGAGAACAAGCCTTATGAGGAGAGACTGAGGGAACTGGGGTTGTTTAGCCTGGAGAAGAGAGGCTGAGGGGAGACCCGATGGCTCTCTACAACTTCCTGAAAGGAGGGTGTAGTGAGGAGGGTGTTGGTCTCTCCTCCCAAGTAACCAGCGATAGGAGGAGAGGAAATGGCCTCAAGTTGCTCCAGGGGCGGTTTAGATTGGATATTAGGAAAAACGTCTTTACTGAAAGAGTGGTGAGGCATTGGAACCGGCTGCCCAGGGAGGTGGTGGAGCCACCATGCCTGGAGGTGTTCAAAAAATGTCTAGATGTGGTACTTCAAGACATGGTCTAGCAGACATGGTGGTTTGGCTTTGTTGTTGTTTTTTTTGTTTGGTTGTTGTTTGTTTTGTGGTTTGTTTGGTTGGTTGGTTGGTTGTTTTTTTGGGGGGGAGGAGGGGAAGGGTTGATGGTTGGACCAGATGATCTCAAAGGTCTTTTCCAACCTTAACAATTCTATGATTCTATGACCTACAGCTCTCAGTATCTTCTCCCTGCTTTGTATTATGCTGGTTAAATATAACCTGTACTCTTTTTGAGACTACTCTGGTCAAAAGATACTTTCTGTGCTCTAAAAAGAACTGACAGAAGGATAATTTATGAACATGGGACCTCTCAGGAAAAAACAAAAAATAAAAAGTGAAATATTGTAGGAAGGATTGCAGCCTTCTTAATTTACCTTTTACTTTTCATGACAAATGCATGCCAAGGCTCGCACAAATCGTAACATGGCTTGAAACTGAATTATTGCCAGATGTAAGCAGTAACAGCATTACAGCCCATGACCTTAATTGACAAAACATGCTACCTATCACTGATTCAGCACAGAAGGCATGCTGTTCCTCTGGGCTCTCTGTTTAAAGTCTAACAATCGGATGTGAAAACTTGACTGGCTTGCTTCCCTGGGGATGGAAACGTTTGCCCTAATAGTGAGGATAACCAGGACTGTCAGACTGAACAGTATCCATGCTTTGACTTACAATCAAAAGTATTATTTTCTCACATGTAGAAGGACAGGTAACTTCTGAAATGTGAACAAAATATAGGTAAGCAATCTTTCTTCATGTCAAGGTATCAGGAAACTGGCCCTGGAATCTGGTTGTTGCTTATGGCTTTGCAACAGCAGAAGCAATGTCAAAGCAAATAGATGTTAGCTGTTTTGACTGTGACTATGGTTTTGAACTCTATTTTGAAACAGAAATTATGCTATTTCTCCCAGCAGCAAAGAAGAGTAGCAAAACCTTCTCTTTCAATCACTGCATAATGGAAGCTGCCTCTTCCATCCCTTAGAAGGCTGTAAAAATCAGAGCTGGAGATAGAAAAACAAAGAAAAGTGAATCTTCAAGTTTTAAACAGTTTAGCCAAAGACTGTTAGATAATGAAGTATTCCAACACAGCCTAAAAATATTGCTGTGATAGAAACCCAAAACACCCTTCCTCTTCTATTTATACTCAGCAAAGTGGGTATCTGAGATATTGTTCAAATTTTGCCAGTAACTGGAACATCCTCTTCTGCCTTTAACTCTGACTACCCTGCCTTACAAAGTAAAATATAATGGAAACAGAAGAGGATTAAGAATAAGTGACAAAAATTGTTAGAGACTGACAGAGTGATAAAGTATGTTTCTAAAATAACGCAATCTCCTCTTCCCAGAGGTGTTCCACTAGTAACAGCTCCATAGTCCTAATTTGAAGATTAATTAACAGTTAAATGCTTACTTTCCACATTTTTCTGAAAAATCACTTTTGAATAACTCTTCATCCAATGGAGGAGGCTGAAATCTATCAATCAGGCCTTTTTAGACTTTTAGACATCACAGTTATTAATTGCCAGCTTAATTGATGCAATACACTGCATCATCCACCACTTATTTTGTGACATTTCCATTATTAAGAAAGCATGCTTCAATATATCAAAATGCAAGTGTTTAAACACATGGAATTATTTTTAATGCCACTGTGTTACATACAGAACAGAACTAAAAAATAACTGACTGCTAGCACAGGTGATGGTATATACCCAATAAACCCCAAATTAAAAGGACAAATTAACTTTAAGACTGTTTCTGGAAATTTTTAGTAATAATTGGTTTTAATGTTCTTAGATGCCGGTTTTATAACTAGCAGAATAAGTGCTTATTATTTCACACGCGAATGGATTCCGAGCAATTCTGTTCCACGGGTGCAGGAAGGAGAAGCTACAAGTGAGCAGAGCCAAATGTCAAAAGCATTTTTAAACAGTGGCAGGCAGTGTAGTGTGTCTGAGACACTCTTTGACTACGGCCGCCCTGCTCCTCTCAGGCTCATCATTTGAGCAGACCAGTGTGTCCACACAGACCAGGGCACTCCAGGGAAGTCCAAGAGGCCACTGCCCGCACAGCAACTTGACCGCACCAACCAGTTATACACGCATCCAAGAAATCATTAAATTTCTAGATTTTCTTACTGCAATTCCAAATTGTCTCCATGAGACCTCTCTGTTACCTACCTTTGCCTTGTTTACGTTACTAAAATGACTTTCATCTAAGAGGAAAAGAGCCACTATTTTTCGGAGAAAGGTTTGGAAGATTGGGCAGCCTCATTGCCACCTAGTTTCAGAGGGCTGATTCCTAAAACTTAAAATCGATGTGAAGGGAAGAAAACAAATCTCCGTCAAAACAGAATACAGGAACAGTATTCTGAACAATACATCTCTTAAGATAAATGTAGTGGTTCAAACTTTAATTCCTCTCCACTATTTCTTCTGACGTGCCTATGGAGCTGCAGGTAGACAACACAAAATCCGTACACTGCAAACGCACATGAGATTTATTACAGACAAATTTACCTGTAACATCATAGGATAATTTAGTTTCATTAGCAAAGTAATTTGCTACAAGTTTAAAAAAGTGCTGAGCAATTTTAGCTTAAAATAGAGTGGAATGTTATGCAAATTGCTGCATTAGCTCCGAAGTCTAATTTGTTTAAGGAATCTAAATCAGGGCTTGGATCTAGGTCCCATTTAAGAATGGTTTTGTCATTAGGACTTGTTAGATCAGACACAAAGGCAACATAAAGCCGTGAACAGGCATAATTTACATAAATTCAACCACTGGTACATATACAATGTTCTACTTTAAGTTAAATAAGAATTGTTCCCTGTGTGCTAAACTGCAGCACGTGGAGAAGGAAAGGATCTTTTTTCTGTGTCCATAGAAATCAGGTAGGTGTTTGGAGGAATGGCTGTGCAACACATGAGGACGCACAGCACGGTGTCAATACTCAGAAGCTTTTCTTCTGGGAATGGATATTCTATTTCTGTTACTGAGTATACATTTGTTTTTCCCCGTGTCTCCTAAGTGACCTCTTTAGATCCTGGGATCTATGTGTGGGGTTAACAGAGTTTCAAAAACATGTTCTGAACAGGAGGAGACTCAAAATCATGTTCTAAAATTGCCCTGCAAAGGTATGAATAAATGTGCTGCTTTCTCAGTCAGTAAGCCTTAACGTATGCTGCAGTGTGATACATTTTGTTTTTCATGCTTGGTAGGAAGGCTATGCCTATTATAAATCAAGGTTTTAGCATCAGTTTATTTTTTACTAAAAAATCTCTGGCTAGGTATACGTTACTTAAAAAACCTTAAATTTGTAGGCCGACACAAGCATCCTATTCTAAATCTAAACATCAAGCATTAATGGGATCATCCAAATAACACTCGGAACTGCAGGCGTAGAGCTGACCTGACGTGCTTGTCTGACTGTGAAGGTATCAGAGAAGCGATTTTCAATCCCCCTGTTAAAAGCAGCATATCCTGCAATGAACAGATCGGCACTGACCTGCATTAACCAAGCTTCTCAGCTTCTAAATCACTGGGGGTATAAACTAACACTGAGGAACACACACAACTTACGAAAAATACACAGAAGCCAAAGCCCTTAGAAAGTACTGTAATTACTTGATTTTAATTCGGGGTCTTTGCTTTTTGAAACAGTCAAACCAGGTATAATACTAAAGAAGGTTCAGCAGTGTGCACTTTATAGATAATGCGACAGTAATATTAATTTAGGATGCAAAAGACACTGGCATTACTCAAGCACTGATCTAGTACTGTCTGAAGTTAAATGAAAAATGATGATTAACGCCAAGGGTTTGGATCATTTACTTTCTGCTATTTAAAAAGAATTAAGCCTCTGTTTGTGAATGAAGGATTACATTTATTATTGGGGAAAAAAAAATCAACATATATACTTCACTTAAGAACATTCTGGTACTCCTATAACCAGATCCCTAGTGAAATTAAACAAGATAGAGAAAAATCAACAATTTTTTTTACACAAAGAAAGGTCAGTTTTTTAGACAAATGCAGTAAGTCAGTACTCAAATATTCTAACAGTAACAGAGGACATCAGCTCAGTGTTAGATGAAAATTTCTGAAGCTATAGCTAACTATATTCGGTTAAGCATATTATTAGTGGAATTTAGCCGATGTGAACACAAATACCATCTTGGAACAAGGTGGTCACCAACAAGACCACAGAAAATTCCTTTTTTTTCCAGTCATTTAAGCCCAAACAACAGAACAACTCTATCTGTCATTTCAGCTCTAACTGGACATTAAAAAAGATCCTTTTTTGATACTTGCTGTAGCTCTTTCAGATAGTTGGCCTCACAGAATAAACACCACGCCACTTCTCAGATTAAAAATACATTTCCAATTTATTAGACCAAACATCATGACCGCTGCTCCCATGACTTTCTCTACTGCGATTTAAACAAGAGCTATTCTCTCCTTATAACCGATGTATTAACCTCCAAAGAATCTCTCAGTCACATGAGAATTTTCTGTCTTAAAGCTGAAGTATTTGAGGGCCCAGTTACTGCCTCAAAAACTAATCAATGCTTTCTCAACATCCCTCTTTGGCAGGAAGTTTTGCTAGTAAGAAACTCAGGCACATAAAATTAAATTATTTGCCTAAGGTCAGAAAGGCAGGCTGGGGCACAGCTACGACTACGACCTGTAATTTAAGAGTGCCATTGCAAAGCCACACTGCAGAATCTTTCTTCTGTCTCCCCATTTACGTATTATAAATGGAGTAAAAGTCAGCACAAGTAAGCCTGCCTCATATCTAATGTACTTTGTAATACCCACAGTTCAGTATGCAAAATTATATATATACACATGCATAAAAAGTATGTATTATAGTAAGTGCGTGTGTGTATATATATACTTGTACCGGTTGGAATATTATTATTTTTTCCCTTTGTCTAGTTCAAGTTCTCTTTGCCTTCTAAAATCCACAACTTTCTTCTGATTTTGTCTGCCATCTCCTATACTCTTTGAAAGGGGAAGGACCAGAACTTCACACAGTATCCAGGACATGCATAACAGACTTGCAGAAGGCCCCAGCAATGTTCTCTGTTCTGTCCTCTATTGCTTTCCTAACACTTAACCTTCCATTTGCTTGTTGGATTGCCAATAAGCTTCAGACAACACTTTCCAAAAGCTGTGCAGCATAACTCAAGACATCTCTTTTTCAATCAGCAGAATAAAGAAAAAGCACATAGAAATGAGGAACAAGCAAACTAACCATCCAAACCAGTGCCACCTCACTGCCAATGGACCAACTCTGCTTACCACTCTATAAAGCCTGTGAGTTGCAGCAATTTTTCAGTTGCTCCTGGACGTAAGAATAGCAAAGTAGCAGTTTTGAAAAAGAACCTCACCCAAAACCCGGTAATACGTTTCTGTGTGGAGTAAGGAGTGTGTCACTTTCTTTAGGGCCCTGCTTGGTTAACCATGTGCCTGCAATATATCCAGTGAAGCAAAGAGCCAGATCCAGCAGCACCGCTGGCGCTGGTGGGCAGCATTCCCACCTGCTCTTCAGCAACTGCAGCAGCAGCAACAGCTCATATATAAGGGGCTGATTTGGACCTATTGCGTCACTTATAATTTTGCATTAACTATTTCTTTATATATGTTAAATGATCCTTATACTGGGCATTACAATCCCTACTTTTTATACAGATGAGTATGCAGGAACAAATCAAATCTCTTTGTGAAACTAAGAAACATCATTATATTCCAAGTAACTTTTCCAGCCATACCTCACAGAGGTAATGCATTTCCATATCTGCCTGAACCATGGTCTCTGCAAGATACCAACCTTAGCAATGTCAGTGTTTATCAGCCAGCAGTACCTTTCTGGGACGAGAAGAAGGAGCGAATCTGGCCCACAACCAGTAAGAAATGTGCTAAATTTCAGAATTTCTAAATTTCTTTTATCTTGTTTTTAATTGTTTTTTCTTTTATTCTTTATGTGGCATGAGTCATACTCTGAGTTATACCAGTGTAAACCCTAGAAAAGCAGGATCGACTTCAGCAGCGTTGTTATAAATTAACTTATATTACATTAAGGACTCTCTGGTTCAAGCAGTTTCAAACAGTTTTCTGCAGTGGCTGGATAGACAGGTAGACATTTTAATTTTAGAGCCTCAGGTGTCCTTATGCCTCTACAAACCTGTGCCTTCTGCTGCAACCACTCTTGGTAGCTTAGTAACAGACATCTCTTTGTATTTTTAAACACATTTTGGAGATCAGCTGATGGTCTTTATCTTAGATGTTTCATTGGCATGGCCTTTTTATCAGAACTACAATTCACCTTATTGAAATCATTTTGCTGCCAACCTTTTTAGTACAGATATGTTGAGAAAGCATCAAACTACAGATATTGTTATCAATCTAGGTTATTTTATTTCTATATATAGTGTGCAAAGTCTTACCGTGGCTTGCTGGATGATGAGCACAGTAATAAAAAAATACGCTCTACAATAGGAAAGTAATCCTCTGCATTCACACATCAGCCCAATAAATCAGAGAAGCAATTGGCAGAAGAGTTATGAATAGAAAGAAATCCATGGCACATATACTAGAACATTATACTGCTTGAAAAAGTTGCAAATATATTTATTGCCCATTCAAAATGTGGGAACATCACATTACTTATGTCAAATGACACTGTCTTTCAGTGTGTATTACCATTCCTGCCATACCACCTAATACTTGCAAATACGAAAGATACAGCTTTTACAAATGTTTTAATACAACTGGGACATTTTTTCCTCAGACCAGTGGAGAGAGATTCATGACACAGTGCAATGTTCTTACTGCATCTGCTGCACGCCACAGAAAGTAGCACAAAGGCATTCATCTTGCACACGTCATCCTGAGGTTTGTTTTGTTTTTTTCCCCCTCCTCCTAACTGCGTGAAAAGCATTATCACCAGATGTTCACACCTGAATTTTCTGGCTAATTGAATTTATTGCTTAAAATTGTCTTCTATGTGGTTACTCGTTCAGAGGCAAACTCTGGCTCCCCAGAGCTGAAAAAGATAGAACCCTTTAGCCAGTATTCTCATCTCCTCAGAGGCAGACACTGTAGGAGCGAGTGCTAAACCCAAATAAATAGGAGATCTCAACAGGTTTTGTTCAAGACCTCATTCACTCCCTTCAGCCCATGAGAAGACCAGTGCCAGGCCCCTAAACGGCAGCAAAACAGAGGTCAAGCTCAGCAAAGATGTTTGCAGACACTGCTAACAGTTTGCAGTGCAGTGCACAAACAGGATAGTCCAGACAACAGCAAAGCTGCAATTATCCACATGAAACATCAACAGTCGTTAATAATTACCAAAAAATCATTTTTTGGCTTGCTTTGGCTCTAAGTAATCATTGCTATTTATTAGTATCATAGAAAAATGTACCTTAAAGAGGAACTTCAGGGAAGAGTGGCAAAATTTTGTGGCAAAATCAAAATTTTGCCCATTTGGCTATTCCCTGGAGAGGGAATAACCAGGGAGGGAGGGGGGACCGGGACACCACACACACACACGACGGACGACGACACACACGACATGGGGATGGGGACGGATGGACATGAAAGCTGTGTAAAGTAGTGGGTGGGGTAAAAATACCAATATTCTCAATATTAAGCCCATTATTTTGCAAAATAATAATGTTTTCAGTCATTTTGTAAATTCACTTGATTCAGTCTCTTTGCAAGATGAGACAGAACGATGTAATGTTACAAAACGACTGCAAACAACAGGAAGGCAGCAAGCAAAATGCCTATTTTTTGCTCATCTAGCAATAACTCAGAAAAAACCAACCGCAACTAGATGTTCCATTACATTTATGAAATAATATACTCTTGTTTATTTATCTTTAAAATTACTTCACTTTACAGGACTGATATTCTGTCACTTTACAGGACTGATACTTTACTCCCAGACGAGTCTGTTCTTCAAAAGGAACAATTTTGAACCGTGCATGCAATAAACCCAAAGCATTGATCAAGATCCTTAGCAGAACAGAGGAGTAAAAGACAAGACCTGGCTCTCCCAATCTGCCACTACTTTGCTGTGCAGTCTTCAGTTAATGCCCTAGCTCTTCAGTTTCCTCTTTTAACTGAATGTTACTCCGGTGGGGCTTGTCATTAATTCACTTATTTAACAACTGTAATATTTTCCTAACCTTACATCAAGTGAAATATATGCCAGGTGCAGAGTAAATCATTATTACAATTCAGGCAAAGTATCTTGACGATGAAATCAAGAATAACCATGGTTAAATGACCCCAGAGGGATCCCAGAGTGTAAAATGCCGCTCTTGTGCTACGGAAAGCACAGACTGTGGGGACACAGTACAGCACTCAATGACATTCGTTAATACTCAGCTCTTAATAAATATAAAGACTGTGCACAAAACAAAGACATGCACTCTGTCATCAGAAGAGATAAATGTCATTAAGTGCATTAATTAGATGGTGAAACAAGAGAGATGTCCTCAGAAATGCTTCTGAAAGCAAGATGATTGGTTTAAGATTTCATTCCCTGATAAAAGGTGGGCTTTTACACTTAAAAAAAAAAAAAAAAAGTGAAAAGGCCTAAAACAAAGTGAAAAAGCCAACCATTTTATAGTTAACCATGTTTCTGGAATTTATTAGCAAAGTAAAGACAATTTATTAGCAAGAAAAAACAGACTGATATATTCTGATAAATACTATTTAGTAACTCAGCACTGCACTCCAGATTGGGAAAGATTAGTGAACAAAAGTGTGCTTTTTATTATCATTATTCTAAATAATGTTTTGAGACCATTAAGAGTGCAAGTGGTCTTAACAACAGTGTTAACACAGATTATTGTGTTAAGACCAATGTAGCCATTTCTGCCTCATCTGTTTTAGTTAATATTAAAGAGGGAAAATGTTCCGTCACAGGGTGGTATTATAGGCCGTATGTTAGTGCTTCTCTGCTTCACACAATTCAAACTAAAAGAGGAGAGAGGGTATCATGAAGATAGCATAAAGGGACAGCCAAAGCAGACACATTAGACACTTCAAACTAGAGCTGTAGTTCCTGAAATGCTATCAAATATACTCTCTTGAGCACCTATCAACAGAGAAGAGCTTGAAATGCAGAAATCATTGTTTTACTTAGAAGAAACAGACCATTTACATCTGACTTCCTTAATACAGAAATACATCTCAAGCCACTGACTGCTGGAATAAATAAAATGAAAGGGAGCAGAAAGATCATGTAAGGTTACATAGGTCTGAAGATGGGATCAAATGCTGCTGATTTAAAAAAAAAAAAGCAGCAACAATAGCAGAAAACAAAGGTTGCTTTAAAAAAATCTTCTCCTATGGAAAGAAGGTGAAACAAGCCATAGTTAGTATATCAGTGATGAGATCTTGATCATGGGAAAAAAGGGCTTTGCTTCTATAAATCTGAAAAAATAGACCATTCATCCTTCATCTGTTCCAGGTTTGTGTTTTATGAATCTTCCGATAGGACAAGGGAAAAGATGTCTTCAGCCCCTGTATCACACTCCACGTTAATGCGACTACAAGAACGCCACAAGATCCATGGTGCCAGGCAAACTGGAGACCGAAAGACCACTGGGACACAGCCTTGCACCCTCCCCTCTCAACCCGAGGGATGGAAGAAAGCAGGGATTTGGGACATCAGAAGAGAGCCTGTTGCCTGTGAGGATCCAGTATCGCATGTCTAGCCCCATGGAGCATGAACCGCCACTGTCTCCTTTGGGCAACTTCCCACCTCCTGAAGCAGCTGCTGCTGAAAACAAGTAGTACCCGAGAGCCTTACAACAGAGGACCGGGACAATCCTCTGCCGCGCTCGCTGCTCAGCCGGGGCACACCTCTGTGTCAAGGAGATGGAGTTGGCATTTTTGGCGCCATGAGTATACCATAAAAGCACCCAGAATGAAAGCAAGGCGGGACTGCCCTCACAAACGTGTTCAACCTGGAACCGCAGAGGTGTTCACATTGACAGGTTGTTGCCAATTTATCACCATTGAGAAGAATAAAAGGAAATAATCAAAATAGAATAAAACTATCACCCCCATTTTATAGGAGAGTGCATGGTCATGCAGGGCTAAAAATGGATGTAGGGCTTGAAACTTAGTCAAGCGCTTTCAGCATAAACCCATTTTATTTCAGCTATATTCAGGTATACAGCTTTTACTTAAGCTGTTCATCATTTATGACATCTTCACATATTTACCCCATCTTTCTCTTTCTCTGGCTACAAAGAAACACAAATATGTAACTTTATTGTGTCACAGCATGATAGAGTGGATTTGAGCCATAGGTATGCTAGAGAAAGCTAAAACAACAGATACTCAAATTCATCAAATTAACTGTTCTTGTCACAGTTGGCTTTTGTAATGATTATTATCATTCTCCCAGCTGATCAAGTCTCATTTAATAATTACAGGTCAGTTATTTTACACTTTGCAGTTACTTGTCATATAAGACATATGCAGTACACCACAAGTACTGTAACAGTATAGACTCTGTTGGTTGAAATACTTTCTTTGAGTACCACCAGTTCAAAAGCTCTATCCAAAAACAAAGTTATAAAGACAAATATGCCTTGAGGAGGAATGGAAAATGGCATCCCTCATGCTAAAGAATAAAAATCTTGAATGTAATGGGATACGAAACAAACATGAAACAATCATAAAGCTATTTGTATACTTTGTCTTACTGTGAAGAGTAAGACTCTGTGGTGCCACTGATGGTTGTGCATGGAAGTTACACCTAAATTTCAGTGTAAAATCATATCCTCGAATGACAACATGCAAGGAGTGGAACATCTTGTTTGAAAAACTATTCCAATAATGCAAACTAAGAAAATTTACAAAAGAGAAATCAAAGGGCTGTTTCTGAAAATACTTCAAGAGTAAAAAATTAAAAAAAAAAAAAAAAAGGCATTTTGTATATGGATAATTGACAGTAAAAAAACCCAGTCTGTATTGCAAAACAACACAGCATCTGTTGATTGACTTCTTAAAAAACAGACTTAGAAAATAGACTAGAGGTCAGTAAGAACCTGAAAGCTAAGTCCCATAAAATCACCATTAATGAGGCTTTATAAAATAAAAAAATTAAAGACTGTTTCTGTACGTCACTGGGTGCTGCTTTATCTCATTAGAGTAACTTCTACTAGTAAAAAACTACACAGAAAGTGTATTTGAAAGGGACTGTTCGACATTTACTTGCACAGGTGAATACAACCGCCCAGGGTGATGGGGAGACAGGCCCGAACCATCCTGTGTGCAGTAATCTAAACATAGGGAAGAAAAAGCATGAACATACTAGGGCTCACCTGGGGATCAGGTGCAGGCAAGCACCCCTGCATATAAACAACCATCATTAAAATAGTAAATTCCTTGTAAAGCCATTTAGGGAAATATTTCTCAAACTGTGAGATTTTACCCATACAGATGTTTAACATATGAAAATTACGGTTATCAAAGTACTAATAAAATGTTTATAACCGAACAGGGAAGTATACTTTCTCCAACAGTACGCAATTATTGTCTGCACTAAAATGCACTCTCAAAAAATGTTTTAGAGCCTCTCTGCAATTTTTACATTACTTTTCAGTATCACCTATGAGATACTTCTTTGATTTAAATTAAATACCACGTCTATGTCATCTTGCATGCAGAGATTAAAGGAGTTTACATAATTTCTTTAATGGAAAATTGACAGTATCATCACCTGACAAGCCAAATTCCAGCCTTTAACTGAAGAGATTTTAGAGGAAAAAGAGAGAAGAGGAAGGCTATGAGAAGGTGAATGCAAAACTATGATTCTTCTTCAAACACATCGGGAAAGAAAGACACTCTGTTTTCTCTGGGACCCCTTACAAAAACAGAGGGGAATCTTGCAGAACACTGTAGAAACAAAACCAAGATATCCTTCAAGGATAATGAGAGCACCTCCAACCCCCCTTCTGGATCCTTTAAATGTTAGGGAATGAAGAATTCTGTCAGCTTTAGCCAGCAGGTCTAAAAGCAACATCATGGACTGTTTGTCCATTAAGTGTAACTATTCCTTGCGACAAAGCCATGCTAGAAACATGCACTTGTGTCACCTTGACCATCATGGATCTAGCAGTACTATGGATGACATCAAAGTTACTACAACAGTGAGTTATGTGGATTATAGATGTAAAAGAGATACAGGCGAGGAAACAATATATCCTGGAAGATGACGACAACATTACATTACACAATGAGGTATTTTTTCTTATATGGTTCATGTTCATATTCCATTTCAATCAGATGGACTACCACACACTTAAGAGACTAGAGAATGGGAAAGAAGGATGTATTTTCAACAAGCCCTCACTAATAATAATACTAAAGAGCAACATAAATATAAAAATAATGAAGATAAACAAGAGGCAAGTATAGTCTATGCCTGCTGCCTAACGTGAAAGAGCTGTGGTATCGTCTTGAAAGGGTTCTAGGCACATTCTGAAGAGCTCACAGAAGAAGATGCAGAAAAACATTTAATATTAATGACAAAACTAATATGAATGATGGTTTTGAGCAAGTTTGGAAAATAATTGCTTTCAGCGTGCAATCACTCATTTTTTCAGAACACCATGCAATAATGTCTGGGCTGATACTTTTCTTCTAAGACTGTGTCAAGTGAGCATATGGGAATGCTCTGCAAAATAAAGAGAAAACCGTCTGATCCAGTGATATTAAGAATTTAAGGGAAGGCTTCAGGCAGGACAGTTCAGTAGCTACTGTTCTTTTATTGGGCATCTTTGCATGATTTTCCTGAGATGAGAACCTCAAGTGCTGTGGCTTTGATGGCAAAAATTAATTTTCTAGCCTGCAGAAAGGAGTCATTGGTACCAAAAGCCCCGAGTGACCTGGTACACCTTTGCAGCTGCCATTTTCCATGAGAGCAAAATGGTGCTGGCGTGTGAAACTGCACAATTCAATCCTTTTATATGGTGACCTCACACAAAGGAGTAAGCTGTCATTATAGGAAGAAAAATTGCTGTGGAAGAACGAATCCTGTGTTTAACAGAATGTGCTCTTTTAAAGAAATGTTCTCTGCTGACTATTTTAAAACACTTCACTTTTCCTATATCCCCTGCCTGTTCCTTCTTGGCATCCAGGACCAGCTACTCTGGCTCTGATCACAATCTCACCATTGTTGGTGTAAGAGCTCTCTCCTACGGAGAAAATGACATCTGAAAGGGCCTTCTTGTGTTCTTCTGTCTGATCAACTTTTCATTTGCCTTCAAATATCTGATCAAAACTTCTTCCCTTCTTTCCTTTTGCCTTTTAGTTGCACACTTCACTGACATCAATGAAAGAATAATTATATAATTAATCACTGAAGTATTCTGAGATTCTGAATTTCATAATTATTATGCCTAACTGTCATGGGCTGCCTAGTAATTTTTACAACCTTTAGCCTTCTGCCTCCCTATGACCCCTTTCACATATGTGAGATCTTCAGTGAGGACTGGTCACTGCTCAACAGGAGACAAAAAATCCAGCTAGCAAAAATAACCCAATTTCCTCAACTCCATTCTAATATCTGCTGCACCACCTAAGCACCAAGCACAGGGAATAAAGGTAGAGAATGAGAAGCGCTCCTGACAGCAGATGTAGTGCCTGCCTTGCGGTCTGCAATACTTCAGGATACTCAGAAGTAGCACTTGTGGAAAACTTTCAGGTTAAGAGCAGCAGTGACAATCGTACTTTTAGATAAAGACTAGCACTGAACAGTTTTGAGCAGCATAGAACTGGCAGCATCTGCAAGAAATAAGACCACCATCTTTATCTATGGTCAATGTTTATCACATTTACCTATTGCTGAGCTGGTATGGTCAGGGCTGGAAGGGGAAGAAGATCTCTCATTTCCCTAGTCATACTTCAAACTTTCTTGACTGAATTTCTTTTTCATAGTTGTCTTCTATAGAGTATTTCCACTTCCTTTTCTTGGGGGGAACAGAGAAAGCAAGGGGTGGTATTCCACACTTCAGCCACAGACAATATTTTAGAAGAGGAAAAGGTAATGGTAAAACCATAAAAGGTGTTCAGAATATCAGAAATGCATATAGTCATGGCTGCTATTTTCTATTTCTGTCTAAATTTTAGGTGACACTGTTCTACTCAAAAGGAATATAAAGGCCTTCATCCTACCAAGTACATGGGAGAAATTTTATACAAATCCCACTAAACTCCCAAGAGAGTAGGACAAGTTTACCACCATGCAAGAACAAAACTGAAGATTGAGGGAATGGTCAGGTTCACAGGACAGATCATTAATCACCTTTTTGGTAGGCAATACAGTATAAATCATGCTTAAAAGAATTAAAAAAAAAAAAAAAAGAATTTCAG
>VZTL01007359.1:0-21011 GCA_013400535.1 Scopus umbretta
AGCTGAAACCAGGACAGTAGGTAGTCCTTAATATGTGTGTGACTAAGGTTACCTTGAGTACACCTGAATAAAAATGTCAAATAATACTGTGACAGAACCCTTATGGAAACAAAATGTCTTGATCATCTGTGCTTAGCATTGCAAATCAAAGCTCCAAAAAAATACTTCCTTGCAAATATGATACTGTTTTTGAAAAAGAGAGAGTTCTATTTTTCTCTGCTGTTTGTGGAACTCCACTTTTTTGTTGGTTTTTGTTGTTTGTTTTTTCTTTTCCCCCAGAGGGGCAAAAAATTGCAGGAGAAAGATGGAAGAGATGTTTCTTATGTGCTCCCCAGTGCGACCAATGTAATGCTAACTGATCAGTTTACTGTGCCATTCAACACTATATTAGTTTTTCCTTTAGGGTTCCATGTATCAGTATGAAATTTTAGTAGTTCCCATTGAGATTGCTCACCCTTTTAAAGAAAATAGCCCGCAATCATATAGAGAGTAATAAAAGTTTGATAGTAACATACATAAGTGTAGTATTTCCGCCCCTACATGTATACATCAGAGAAGCTTAGGCTTTGAAATGCAACAAGGTACGAAAAGCAAGGTGCTTATTTTATTATTTTTTCCAAGTGTTTTGTCATTCTGTGTTAGACTAAAGCTCTGCTTGGTGATTAGCTCTGTTCTTGAGACTGAAGGTGACGTCTGTTCATTATTTCCATTTCTGCCTTAACTTTCCATCCTTTCCCCTGCTTAGTCCCTTTACTGGGTGAAATTCATTATCCATACTACTTCCTTATAAATCCTTATTCCACTTTTATTTGTAGGAGAAGAATGAGGTTTTAGTAAAATGTCTTGCACTTGCTTAGATGCTTTGTTATCTTTAGTGAGATCACACTAAAATGCAAGAAATAATACAAATGTGTCTTCAATGATAGTAGTAGAGGAAAAAGGCCTATGTGCCTTTTTAGTGCCTATGGTAGTTAAGAAAAAGCACATGTAGTTAATCGTGGGGACTGTAAGTACAAAATTGTGTATCCGCACTTTTGCAGACAGCACACATGAAATGCCATGCTTTTATGAATGGGAAGAATTCTTTGAAGTATGAGCCATACAGCAAACTTTTGCATATTGTTACAGCGTGGACAGCTTTCTGAGCCTTATGGTAGGTTCTGATTTCAATGTAAAGACGTGATTACGCTCTTTGAAAAGAAACATTCAAAGGAAGCCCAGCCTGGGGTTGGAAAGATACAGGCTGGGGATGGAAGTACCGATACGAAATTATTTAACTGGGTGGTTAAACCACATGATTGCAATGGTTCCTTCTGCTTGTAAAAATTGCTGGAGCCAGTTCTTCAAGTAACATCAAGGGATCAATTTAGCTCCCTGGAAATTAAATTTTACAAGTAAATGACTATATTTTAATTATACCTTAATTGAGAACAATGTATTTCGGAATTGTTTACTTAAGCGGGTTCAACTTTTCCCCAGTAAACTACATGCATGCCAAGGTTACTTTTGTGTAGCTCGTAGTGTTATTAAATCATGTTGATGTTGCGTCATTGGAAATGCACCCTTTGAAGTACCTTGCAGATTTGCCACTTGCCTCAGCACTCGAAAGACTTAAGAGCAGGTTCTTTAGAGCTTTTGACTCCAGCTTTCTAAGGTGGAAACGTTGGTCAAAAATAAGTTAATTTTGAGTTTGCAGTCAATGAGACTGCAAAAACAAGAATATTGATTACACTTTTAAAATGCTTTTTTCCCCATCCTAAAATTTTAGGAAAATGCTAATGCAAAACAAACGCGTACGTTTTGGTAATAATTACTGAAATAGTATACACTATGCCTTGTAACTTTACTGTACGTTTACTGACAGTTGTTGGGTAACTTCTAAAAACAAAAGTTTTTTTACATTTTCCCAATATCAATTCTTATTCTTGTTAATATTTTATTTCTCATGTATAGGATTTCTCTTCAGAACAATTGAATTAAGTGTCTGAATATTTGCTAGGAGAGAGTTTTCATTTAGTCACAATGGCTTTAACAATCTACTTTGTGTTTATGACATTGTTCACATGTATGCCTTCTTATGTTTTTAAATCTCTGACCTTGATTCCTCGAATACTTAAGCGTATCTCTGTAGAGGTCTTTTATTTGATTAACGTTGCCGCTACCCTGGCTCAGAAGCCGGAGAGCCAGAGATAAATTTGCAGCTGTGTTTGGTGATCAGCCCTGCAAGCTTTCTTTGCTCCTGTATCTGCTAAATTGAAGTTAGCTGCATGGCAGTGGGAACATCTTGTACAAAGCAAAACAGCTTACATATGCAGTTGCCAGTAATATTTCAATTACTTTGACTGAAAGTGGGCTTGCAGTGCTTTGCATTTGATTTACAGTGCACTTTATTTGGATGAGTTCTTTAATTGGAATTAATGGGTTTGGGCCTTGGGTTCTTCTGTCAGGAAATTGGTTATATGGTTTCCACTTACGTTTTTGGGTGGGTTTTTTAGTAGGATCTGTGTCTCGGAGCTTGAAAATTAATTTTATTTAATATCTTATTGATGCCTTGATCTAGCTTTGTTCTTCAAAATAGAGATATTTGCCTCAGAAGTAAAACTTCTCATAATGTTGCCTAATTGATCATTTCAGAAGTAAGGTTTAAGATTAAAACGTTCATACCTTTGCCATGTAACATCCTCACTTAAACTAATGGGGCAGGACTGCGCCATTTTCGATTGTTGTAAATATCACTTGCTTTTACTGCTGCGTTCACAAAGATGACTGATTACTTTGTGCTGCACTTAAGAAAACTTGGCTGCCCATGTGTGTTGAGGGGGTAGGGTGTTGGGTTTTCTCTTGTGCTTTTCTCTCTTCTTCCGACTTCAGTGTAGCTTGCTGGAAGTCTTCTGAATCACTGATGTCATTGTGATACAATTTCTGTGGAAATTTAAAAGGCCATACTAAGCAGTCAAATTCAACTGAATGAATATCAATACCTTTAAATAATTAGATACTACAAGGGTTTAAGGCTAATTTATAGCCCATTAAAATCTGGGGGGATTTTTCCACTGGTCCGATTGGCCTTTAAAACAAATTCCTAATGTGGTAAAGCACTTTCACTTGAAATAGCTGAAGACGAGTTCCTTGGTCTGGTTATATGAAAATATGCAAGTAATATACTAGTGTTTTGTATTTTGCAAACATATATATAATAAAAAGCACGTTTGCAGATAGCCATCTTCAGTTTTCCACTAGCTCACTAAAAAAGGTAAATTCTAGACATAAAAAATATAAAGTAAATCCAAGCATATTAATCTACGACATGGTGTTTTCAACCTGCCGTAAATGGCTATCCATTTATGAGCAGGTTCTGTTTTGGACAAACAGCATTTGTGGTGGATTCAGTCCTAAAACGTGTGTGCAGGACTGGTGTTGCCTGCTTTTGGTTTTTTGTAAATAAATAATAATACAAAAAAAATACGTATTTAACAGTAGATTTGCAAGAGAAAGTACAATTTATGTTATAACGAAGAAAAGCAAATACTGTGAAGAGGAGAAGCATGATAAAAGCTCTTGGGCTAACTGCTCTAAAAGATCTGATGCATGTAGTAACTGGATGCATATAGGTACTAGGTCAAAACGGTCAAAGGTAACAGCAAGGGAAGCCTGTGCAAGAGCCCAGAGCTTTTCAAGTTCTTTTGTGCTGCCCGGTAGATTTTACCCAGCCATATAGGGCTAGAACAGAAATACAGACATCTCTTCTTATTATTGTAATTACAGATGGTGTTTTGTGAATGTTTATCTGCTGTAAATGAGATTTTTCAGAAGCAAATCAGTATTATTCTAGCTTTGACCCCAGAGGAGAAAGAAGAGAGGTAGTTATCACAGCTTTTAACAAGAGAAAAGACAGGCCAATGCTGAACACTTCAGATTTAAAAAAATACTAGGTTGAAATTCCCGACTTGACAGAGTGACTGCATTTTGGTGAGTAATTGTGATGGATGAAACCAAGTTCACCTGCCTTGCCTGCCTTGCCATTGCCTTTTAGCTTGATCTGACTTATTTCAGGCATAGCTTTTTCTTTTTCTGGACTTCCCCTTCCCAGTCTGCTAGTTACACCAAATCATGTATCACATTTGACATGAAGAACTCTCTCCTGAGAGTTTGCAACATAAGCAAGATTTCAACTTGATGTAAAGAGGCAAAAATGATTGGGTTAATAGATAAATTAACCATTTTAAAGGATTCGTACCAAATGAGACTTCCAGAAAAAAAGTCAGAGATAATTTATGCATTTAGGCAAGACCTACACACACACACACGCATCAACTCTTTCTTTTATAACCCTTTATTAGCTGTGCAAGCACAACCCCTTGATAGAACTTGTATATTGGCCCATTTTAAAATAGACTGTATAAGTCTGGAGTTTGCCTTCTTAAAGTCCTGACTGATTATTCAAAGGGTAAAAAAGTTTTCATATAACGTTTTTAACCTTTCTAACATTAGCTTCTGTGACTTAATATAGATTTTGGATGCATTGATCTCTTCAGTATGTATACTTACTTCATGATAATTTTTAAAAGCTGAAAAAATCTAGTTCACTTCACTAGTAAAAGCTAAATTCACCCGACAGCATTCTGGTTTTAAAGGCAGGTTGTCATTCCAGTACATGGAAACAAATGAATAATGTTGTGTCATTCCTTTACTTAGACTGTTTACTCGGGGGGGAGTCTCACATCCCCGGGGCTTTCACTGCATCAGACATCTTTTAGTGAACTTCCTACTCAAAGGATATTATTTCTGAAGTGGCCGCTGTTCTTCCTTCCAGATAAATTCCATTATGTGTTGCCAATAACAATGCCTTGTCACTCTGTTGGAAGTGAAATTAAGTAATGCGTGTTCAAGTTGCTGGAAGATGGATGATGCAGTAAAAGTATTTCAGCTAACCTTAGAAGAATACTTTCACTTAATGGCTAAAAATAGGATATTTCTTTTTAATGCTTAGGTTTTTACAAGTGAATGTTAGAATGCCAGTAGTAGCCCAGTAGATGAAGCCACTTCTGTTGGGGGTAGGTTCTTTAGAAACGCTGCTGGTGCAGTCCAACTCTCGAAATCAGTATGGTTGCATTAATTCTTCTCAGCAACTCACTGAGCTGAAAGTAGGGTAGGACATCTGCATCTTGGAGTACTCAACATACACGTTTTCACCCCTTGGTCACTTATTTTAATCCAAGCCATTCTGTTGCACATAAAACTAGTAGCTTTCGTTGATGTTAATATTGAAATTATATTTTTTGGTATTACAAAATCAGTATGAGCGAGATAGGCATTCACTTAGCATCTTCATCAGAAACTTAGCAAGTGAATGAACTTCTTACTCCTAAAGACCCAGGTTGCAGAGAGGCTGTCTAGAGAGCTCTTTCTACAGGTAGAGTATTTAAATGCAAGGCTAATCGAAATATGTGCATAATAGTTTAAAAATCAAGTCACAATTAGTAAGTAGCCTAATTACTATGCACTATATCCCTGATATCAAATTGCTTTTATTTCTTGTTTTTCAGATTGTTTGAAGGGCGGTCACCAAGGAAGCCTGAGAAACTTAAGACCCTTTTCTGCTATTTTAGGAGAGTCACAGAAAAAAGTATATCCTTTATTCTTTTTTTGAGCTACAAAGCAGATTACGTGAAAAATTTAATCCTAATAAATTTAGAAAAGGCTATGCCACATTATGATGGAAGTGTGTAACAAAATCCGGCTGGCTAAGTACACTGATACTCCTATTCATGTCACTTCTCGTATAGATGATGCATGCAATTAAATTTTTTTGCATGGAGCTTATTCTGTTTTCTTTTTTCTTTTTTGAGAGATATGTATGGGGGTTGTGTAAAATATAGAGAGATGTATTTTTAACCCCCTTGAGAGAGCGAGAGTGTGTGTATAAATGTATATATATAAATATACATATGTATAATGTTTGTCATATATGTAACTATTTGCTGCAGTGTGTCAGGGTGAGAATGTAGAGGGAACTTAGCACCATATGTAGTCATTAAAATCACAGGCTTAAAGATTCTGAATCAAGCTTTGGATTCCTGCAGTCTGCACATTTGGTCCTTTGACTGTAATGTTTGTAGTTTTGAGGGATTTTCCCCTACTTGTGTTGATATTCCAGGTTTTTCCCTTCTATTCTCTCAAAGCAAAGCTGTTGTGAAGTTTGTGCAGTTCAAATAAAACAAATGATAGCAAGAAATGAGATGTATGTGTAGTCAGATCTTCTGTTGTTACCATGATTTTGAACACCTGCATAAGCTTTCAAAAACAGATTTATTTTTGTAAGAACTGTATCAGAGCTTATGTATTGTGTTGTGGTTGGAAAAAGAGATTTCTACTGCAGTAGCATACATCACATCTGCAGCAATATCCTTATTATAACATTTTTTTAAAAGAATTTTTTCTTCACATGTCAGTATTTCACTATTAGCTTTATATTCTCTCAGAAGGGTTTGTTTTAAAAGAAAGAGAGCCTAAAGGAAATTTTCTATTTAATAGCTTAACTTGGTTCAGTCCATCATCAGTTCGTCATTTTAATTCACCAGAAACTAAATGCAGCTACATCCCGTTTCAGCTATCAAACTTTCAGCAATGTCAATAGAACTAAATCTCTGAGGGAAAAAGTTAATTGTGATCTTTGTGTGGGACTGAGAAGAGATATAGCGTACTAGCCTTTTTTTTTTATATATACTTGAGTAATAGTGTTTTCATGCAAACCAAATCCTAAATTTATGCAGCTGTCGCTGACCTCCTGTGCATAAGAAATCTGTTGGGAACATGACTTACGAAACTACTGTATTGTTAACGTTATAACTTTAAATAGTATTTAATGAGATTCTTGAGTGCTCTTTTCTTGAATCAAAAATTCCTATCGTACCTTCAAAAGACCCCATTTCTTGTTCTTTTTGTCCAAGGAATTGGTAAGACTGAAGTAACTTAGCTCTATAAATTGCTGTAATAATTTTGCAACTCTTTTTATTGTAAATGGTAATTGAATTCCTTGTAAAAGAACACAGTGGAGACTATATCAGCTGAAGACTTTGTGCTCAAAAGGTGAATGCTTACTTTGTAAAATATCGCCACTGATACCAGAGTTCCCTTGTGGAAAAGCACTTGACTACTGAAAGCTGTGCACTTTTTTTAAGAGCAAGCAACCCTTTATTTTCCCTAAACCCCTATAATTTTGAAGAAATGCATATGATTATTTAACGCTTATGAAAAGATATGTTTGTGCTTTACATACTGTTTTGAATGTTTTTCACGAGCCAGAGCAGCACACTTATGGGAGCAGAGAACTGAATCTCAAATGAAGCTTTTATTAGGATGACATCACCTAGTAAAAGGTTGATACTTTCTTTCTGTTTCAAAACTTAACTTTTTTGAGTAAAATAAGGAGAAGAGATGATAATGCATCCCTCCTGCAATGAGCAACGGCTTCTCTTTTTCTCTCAAGGACAGGAGTCTTTTCTCGGTAGAAATACAGTGAATTTCACTAGCATCCTGGCAGGGCTGAAAAAGGCTTGGTTTGGAGTCCGCTAACACGTTATCTTTATTGACATAGTAGGACTTTCTTGGAAATAGGAGCTGCTGCTTCATCCATCCATAGGTTGAGTACTCTGTGCATTGCCTGTTGACACTGAACAATAGTCACCTCTAAAGGTTCACAATTTCTTTTTTGTGGCAGCACATTTTACTTTAACTTCAACTATTGAGTCTTCCTAGTAGTGTTGACAGTTTAAGTGAAAATCACTTAAGAAATAGTTTTTCCTTGATCTGGACAAAGAAAAATTTGAAACTCCAAAGGGAGGAGAGAAGTGAATATTTTGGTCCTCATGTTACTTGTTTTCAATTTGAGCATGGGCTTTCAGGGGAATATTCAAAGCTGCTCTTGAGTAAAGTTAAGCTCTTGTGTTTCTGCCAAGAATGATATTTGTTGTAATTTTAAAATCTTACCACTTAAAATAATCTAAGGATTAAAGCTCTAGCAGTTAATGCATTTTCCTGTGTGATTGGTTTGCCTGTAGAACCTACGGGATTGGTGACGTTTACAAGGCAGTGTCTCCAGGAGTTTCCAGACTGGGAAAGGTAAGTCAAACATCCTGTTAATGTAAGAAATTTCTTACATCAATGATAACTGCATCCCGTTCATATGGTATTGATTCAGGCCTGGAAGTACTACAGAAAACAATATTTGGTATGATTTGTTACGGAGAGAAGTACAGAGGGAAGTGGGTGAACCACTACAAGTAGTTTGAGAGCCCTGAGTTTTCCGCTATGTTTGTTTGCCTGTGAAGCCAACAACTCCTGTGTGAATTTTTAAAACAGTAGCACATCTTTGGTGCTGTTGCTTGAGTGGGGAAAAAAGAGAGAGAGGACTTGATTTCGGAGATGATAGGAAATATAATGAAGTATGGGTGATAACCAGCATGAAAACATAAATGTTGCGGCTTTCTTGCTGGTTAGCAAGTTAATGTGGGCCAAACTTGTGTGAAAAACATAGAACTTCCATTTCAAGTTTGGGGCTTCATGGTGAAAGAGGTGGAGAAACTAAACAATTGACTACGTTAAACCTTTGTGAATTATTTTTGAAGGGCAAATTAATTGTCTTTAATCGATCAGGTTTGTTTTTTTTTTTTAACCACCTTATGTTAAGATGTGCAAGAAGTTGGGGTTTGGATGGGTTTTCTTTTTAAGATTAACGTCTGTTGGTGGCAATTCTGTAATCATCCTTTCTGTAAAATATTTTTCCTCAATGATAGATCTCAGAAAAAACTGTCTAGATTGCATGTCACCTATGAAGGCACCATTGAAAGCAATGGGCAAGGTATGCTACAGGTAAGCACATCTAACAGTAAATGTGGCTTTATGTCATGTTTTTGTCATACTTTTACAGTCTGCCAGCTTAATGAAGTTATTTGTTTATCCTCAATTGACTTAAATGACAAGATGTTATGTGGTGTAAAAGAAACATCAAAATTCATTCCGTGGGCACTCTTAGTACTGTCAATGTTCCCCAGCTCATCTAGGTTTGCACGTGTACCTGGTACAGAAAGAGCTGACAGAAAATCACAAGCCCTGGACAGCTTCAGGTCTTTTGGTTCAAACCAGCATCAAAGATTGACAAGATAAAAGTTTCAGGCTCTGATCTTGATGAGTTGTCAAGGGTTTCAGTTTATTTTTAAAAAATCATTCTTGTGCCCCAGACAGTCACCAGGTCAGTGGTTCAGGAGACTTTCTTGCTGCTGCCAGCACCACTGTTTCAATCTGGGAGCCAGTCAGCAAAAGAAACTCTTAAGAATGATGTCCAATCCATTTCTATAGCAAGGAATTTGAATTTTCAAATTAGTTGTTTGGTTTTTGTCTGTCTTTAAAAAAAAAAAAAAAAGTCTGCCTACTACAGTTCATTTCTCCCAAAATTTACAACTTCTTTAGCCAGGAAAAAGTGCTGTGAAGGAAGAGGAGGAGGGAGAATAGGATGACTTTTTTTTCTGCGATGCTTTTTGCTCAGACTTTAAAATGTCTCATGACTTTATGAAACTTGAGCGCTCAAATGTGTGTTGAAATCATTAAGAACTCAGCCACTGCTCACTGTTATTATTGATAACCGTTTTTATGCTGTCTCTCTATTCAACTATACTGTAACCTCAGAGGTGAGAGAAGGTTGAATTATGCCTTTTCATGTACTGTTTCTGTTGCACCCTGTAAAAGTGAATATTGCCTAGGATGTGATATTTTTCTGCCTGGCTATTCCAAGCATTATCAATCCAAATATCTCTGCTCAGACAAAGAGCGCTCACTCCAGGAGGGAACAGGATGTCCAAGGCAAGGCAATACAGGAGTCCACAGTGACCCCAGCCTCAGCGGGCAGGGTCGCTGGCTGGGACAAGCAGAGCAGGGATGGTGACAATAACAGTTTCTGCTGACAGGCTGGTGGTCATCAGCCAAAGGCAAGGTGGTGAGTCAGGTCACCAAGGTCAATCTTGGACATCCGGTCAGCAGGTGGGCATTGGCAGAGGACAGGGTTGGGCCTGGGCCCATAACACGACGTGTCTCAGGCGAAGTCCTGGTAAGGGAGTGTGTTTGTACGGGGGCCACGTGCCAGGGGTGAGGATGGGGACCCAGGCTGAGGCTGCTCAGCACAGTTAAAGCGCATTTGGGGCCCTGATGCACTGAACATTTGGGTAGGTTTCATGTTACTTTTTTGTATCATAGTCAACTTCAGCAAATCTTAAACAATTGAAGTGTGTTGGTATTTCCAGGATAGGCTTTGGGAACACTTGCTGTTGTAGTGGCTGGCTCTCTGCATGCTTTAGACTTGGCTCTTGACTCCTGAATCAGTTTGTAATCTACACAGATGTTCATGTCACTGCAGCAACTTTTGTTCCCCTCCTGTAAATGTGCTCTCATCAGCTTTCTAAGTAAAAATCAGTAAGAAGCTAATAGCATTTGAAAGACAAAGTGACTTTTTAAAATTATAAATTTGTATGGGCAGATAATTTGCATAAATAGTAATCACTTTATTGAATAAACCAAATCATTTTAAAACTGTTGTTATATAAAAATGTAATTTGCAAAATGTGGACTATTGCAGTAAAAAATAGAGTCCAGAGCTTCTCTGTTTCAAGCAGAAACTTTAATGATCACAATGACTTGCCTTGTTAAGTGCATTTCAAGGAGAATTCATAAGAGATTCTTTTAGGTACAGAACAACTGGTACAGGGTCAATGCTAATCTAAAAATGCTTCAGTGTGGACAGCTGGGGCAGAATGCTTATTAAAGGACAACTTAGTTCTTTAATGTCCTTAAAATGCAAAAAGAATATTGTAATTTGCTGTTTTCATCTCTCACATTTACTGAAGTGTGTTTTATTCTTAAATATGTGGTCTTCAAAGACAACCCAGAAAACTTGGATTGAGAGCATTTGAGATGCAAAACTTTATTTTGCTGTGTAATCTCATTAGTCTTAAGTTTTCTGAGAAGTAGAAAGGGAAGGAAACAGAAAGGCATGCTCTTAATCAGGCTCTGTCCTTTTGCTTGTATTTTTAAGTAATAGCAGCAGATTTCAACAAAATTATTGAAATTTGTACAGGACTTTATTTACCTCAGTAAATGAAATGACTTTGTGCTGTTTGCTTATCTCATAATCCTCCTGAATATATTTTTGTTAGGTTGATTTTGCAAACCGTTTTGTTGGAGGTGGTGTGACCGGGGCAGGACTTGTACAAGAAGAAATTCGGTTTTTAATCAACCCAGAACTGATTGTATCGAGGCTCGTCACTGAAGTCTTGGATCACAATGAATGTCTTATCATCACAGGTTAGTTTTTGCAGAAAAATGTTTCACATCTTATTCTGGTTTTACATATAGAAAATATATTTCAAGTTGAAGTTTAGTAAGTTTAAATGCTGTAGGGATTAAACAAAAAAAAGAAGAAAGAAAAAAAAAGGTCAATGCTCATTTGACAAAGAGCTTCCACCTTCACCTCACCTCTTAAGACCATAGGGCCACTGTTCCAATACATGTTTTGTGCAGGAAACAAACAAAAAACAAACCAAAGCAAAAAAAAAAGTGACAGCAAGCAGACAGAACTTTTTCTTATCCTATATAAATGTGTTTGAGGACTCAGTCAAAGTTATTCTTTAGGCCTAGCTAAAGAATACTCTTGGCCTATATAGGCAAAAGCTACAATTACCCGCTATTAGCTGGTTCCGACTATTAGTAGGTAATGCTTCTGTTACGTTAAAGCAGGGGAGAGGTTTGTTTGGTTTTTGGTTTTGTTTTTTTTTATCCTGTCTGGAAGTTGTAACATTTGATGTGATTAGTGGGGTTGAAAACTCTGAGAAGACGAACTGCCTTCTGGTTACCAAAAAAGTGGAGGAAGTGGAAGAGGAGAAAATCAGCATCCATTAAAAAGGGTGGAAAGGAAATGTTTCTTAAGGATTTTGATCTTGTAAATTATGAACATGTGTTTGTGTTACTTGTAAGTTAGTTATGGGTTTGTAACGATGACGTGAAAAACTAAATACTACTTCAGTATGTTGTCGAGGGACTGTGTCTGGAGATCTGCTGTCTGTCCAGTACTTTGCTGAAAGCGTTTTTCCTTTTATTTCAATCTCTATCATAGAACTTGGAATGTTTTATTATCCATTGGATCAAAAGAGTTAGCATCAAAACACCAAATGTCACTACTAAGAGCTGGAGAGGCCCAGGTCATGCTGTGTGTGTCTCGGTTCTATACATGGGAACAGAGTGAGCATTTTTTATGACTGAAAAATAAAAAATTACAGTATTTTTTTATTTAAAGAACAGCTATAAAGAAAAAATATTTGATTAGAGAGATCCTCTGGGCAACTATTGGAATAGATTATGTAGATTTTCTATTTTTACATTTGTTACAGTAAAAATGTTGGGTTTAGTTACCTGAGCTGCCTCAACAGTCAGGAAATTGTACAGGTATTAGAACACATTTCTTGGAAAAGTCCTTCCAAAGCACTTCTTTCTCTCACATGCATGCACAGTAGAAATTTGAACTTAGATCTTGTAAATCTTGCTCCATCCTGAGCTATTTACTGTACAGGGCAGAGCATCTTCTGTTTTCAGTCTTAATACTTGGTAATCTTTTTTAAGACAGTGTTTTTATTTTGTTTTTCCACCCTGCCAAAACTAATGCCTTTTCTGTGAAAACTTTTTGATAAACTGGCTTTTGTGATTACCTTTTAAAAAAATGATTCAGAAAATTCTTGGCCATCGCTGATTTCTGTTGTGTATTTTGGATATGATACTATAACAAATTAACATATTGAAGTACTGTCCTCCAGGTGAGGCTCTTCTGGGGAGGGTGAAAACAGAGCGCAGCTATCAGTCTGTGTACTAACTGCCAGGGGGAAAACACTAAATGAATGTTTTGAAAGACCTTCCATTCCCCTACAAAAAATAGTGATTTGGCACGAACAAATAAAGGTGAGGGTGGCTTTTTTCACTGCGGCAATATCCTTTTAGTTTTCTTGAGCCATTGTACTTTATAGTGTTTTGCAATTAGTATTTGTGATATGCTGCTCTTCTGTAATGGAAATGGCCATTCCATCATTTTCATTTCATCCCTGGAGCTCTTCCACCTTGGTTCTTAGCCAAGACTCCACTGCGTGTCACAATCCTCTTGATAAATTACATTCTTTGTGATGCATCTTGACTCAGCGGCCTAATGGGTATTACTGTGTAGCTTAAATTTGCAGAAGAGTCTGAGAAATTGGAGATAAATTAAATTTGTTGTGATTGCACAGTATCTGCTTAAGGTCACTGCTGTAATGAATATAGAACTGGTCATGCAAACAGTCAAGTTCTTCAACACAGACATCTACCTACAGAAATGTCAGCAGCAATGCCAAAGATTCCCACAGTTGCGTTTGTGGTAGAGCTGTGAATAACTGTCGGTGTTTTTCATATAGGTTTTGGTGTGGTGGGGTTTTTTTTTCTGTGTTTTTGGTTGGGGGGGGTATTTGGGGTTTTTTGGTGTTTTGGGTTTTTTTGTGTTTTGGTGTGTTGTGTTTTGTTTTTTTTTTTTTCCTTTCTTTGCCCCCCTTTGAGTTCATGCATAATTGGGCAGCGTTAAGAGCAGATGAAGCTGTGTTCCGTTTTTGCTTAAAATCTACAGGTTGAACAACGGCCAGTCCTGACTGCATCTTAGCGATTTTTAGAGACTTTGAAGCACATTACCCATGCAGTAAATGAGATCAGATAATTAGTTCAACTGAAAATTTACTCAGAGGGGAAAAATTGTTTTTTCAGCTGGATTTAGCAGGCTGATCATGCCATTGTCTGGAGAACCAGAAGATTAATGGTGGCACAAGATAAGGATCAGAAGAACTGACTGAAAAGGAGAAGGATCTTCCCCTGACTTCTGGCATTAAATGTGTCTTTATATTGGTGACTACAAAACTATATCCTTGTGCTTTTCACATGTAGGCCTTTTTATTCGCTGCTAGTGGTACTGCCTCTTCAGAGGTATAATTTATAGCTCATAAGAAATACTAGAGGGACAGTATGGTGGAGCTTTTTCCCAATCCCTGAGAACTTTATAATGCCATACAGATCATATGCAAATGAAAAGCTGGACTATGGAGTCCGAGAAAAAGGTGCCTTTTTTTTTCAGTAATAATTGCAACTCTTTCTAGATAGATGAGGTCCCATAAGCACTAACACTTGGCAATTTCACTGTTTCTCTGATGCTGTAACTATTAGAAGTTTCACAAAGAATGTATTTTTGCACAGTACTTGTATATACTTTCTTTTCATGTTAGGTAGGCTTTTTTAGTTTATTTTGTAGCTTGCTTTTAAAGTTCTGACAGAACTGTGCTATTTTGCTGTATTTGTGGCTTGGCTTTTTACCCCTTTATTGTTTTTAATGAGAAGGAAAAAGATTCACCAGAAACATTGGCATATTGAATTTATCCTATACTGCTTCTGTTCTCCCAGCAACAGCAGTTTGTATCCCAGTAGTTCACAGGCAAAAGTGCTGCCAGTTGAATAACCATTTTTATCTGACACATTTCCAGAGGTTCACTTATGAAACCCATTGATTTTCATTAACTTTGGTTTTCTGGGACATAAGTTTAGAGTTCGTGTGATTTCATTGAGTTTCTCTGTTATTGATTTTTTTTATTTTCTTTTTAAATATATGTATTTGCGTGCTTGTTTGTTTGCTGGTGCTTTCATCATCAGGCACTGCACTTCCATAAAAAGTTATGAAAACAATGGACCTTGAAGAAGTCAGCTTAATACTCTGTCATTTAATCTTTCCTGTTACAATATCTTGATAACTTAAGTCTTTTCTTTCCATGTGCTAGACACCAAAGGAAATGCTTCCTTTTCAAAGTGGATCTTTTGCTATGTTGTCCCCTAAAGAGAGCTGTCAGAAAAGTCAGCCAGTTTTTCCAAGCATACCGGTATATCTGAATTCTACCTACATCAGGAAAAGTCTT
Organism: Scopus umbretta; assembly: GCA_013400535.1. Lineage (NCBI taxonomy): Eukaryota > Metazoa > Chordata > Aves > Pelecaniformes > Scopidae > Scopus > Scopus umbretta. The sequence continues at coordinate 15,015 of VZTL01007359.1, forward strand.
ACTGAAGGTTGATAGCCAAAATTTTATTAGAAGGCTGACCTCTTACTTAAGCTTAAGCTTAAGACCTCTTAAAGAATACTTAAGCTGCTCACAGCTGTCCTTTGTACGAGGGCATGGACACCTGTGAACACGTAGGCATATTCTGCCGTCACAATTTTGAGGACTTTGATTTCGTAACAGGAGGTGAATTCTTGGTGAGGAGTCTTTTACCATCCCACTCATTTTGCATAGCAACTTTTCAAAATAGCCTTGAGTGGAATTTGTGTGCCCTTAGTATGGTTAATCATCTAGACAAATCTAAATAAATGATGAGTGGATAATAGGGCAGATGAGTTAAAGAAGTGCTGATAAGTCTTTTCAGTTAAAATAAATTTGGGTAAATGGGGAAAATGTCTTGAAGTATATGCCTAATTTTAACAGTTTTTAACAGCTTATGTTTCATATGCTTAAGACTACTGAAAGCAAGCATTCAAATGCCCTTGCCAGCTGAGGTTAGAAGTGAATAGTTTTACGTTTCTGATCGTTGCAACTTTGTTTTTTATTTAGAAATTGAAAGACTTTGAAATGAAATTTAAACATTTGTATTCTCACAGTATAACCTATCTGTGCAATAGTTAGGCATTACTCTTGTCTTTGTAATCAGCTGTTCTCTGCTGCCAGCCTTTAGGTCTTTCTAAAACCTATTTTTCTGTTGTATTTATAGGCATAGCTCATGTCACTGTAATTAAGGGGTTGCTTAACAGTTCTCTTCTTATTCTTACTGTTTTTAACTTGTGCCAAACCGTACCTGTATGAGCTGAAATTTTCCAAAGAAGGTATTCTTTTCTGTGCCCCACTTCTGAAATTCAGCTGTTGCAAGCCCAAAACAGGGGGAAAAGTTGTCATTTTGTTGTGGCGTTACTTCAGGAGTATTTCTTTGAAGCATTTGTGCATCCCCAGGTTTTGAAGCGAGGTCCTGAAGTTCAGGAGAATGAGGTGAAAGGCAGCATTTTAGAAACTTTATGATCCTTACTCTCAGTTAAAGTGCTCTCTGTCTTAGTCTTTGATAGACCTTTGAAAAGCAGTTGACACAGTAGAGCATAATGGCTAAAACTACTGGAGGTCTTAATGAGCTACTTTCCTAGAGCCCTTAATGCTTGCCAGGATACCCTGCTGGACTTTTCACAGAGCAGCTAAGGATGTTCCAGACCATGGTTTTGTGGGTCCTCGAGCTTTTAGAGAAGTAACTTCTTGGTACTGACCACTGCAGCTGAGAGCAGTGGCCGTTCAGTCCGTTCAGTGCCAGTAATTGGTGTGATACCTGAGAATTCGTGTCAGGAGCCATAGTTCAGGAATCATGCTGAACAAATGCAAAACGAAACAATAACAAGAGGTGATTTATTGGGCAATGAGGCTAGGAAACTTAACAGTCCTACCTGTTTAAGGTTGTCCTCAAGAGACTGTAGGGCGACAAACTGGGTCACACTGGCGTGTTGGAAATCTGCTTGTTTTCTGACACATGGTTTTCTTTGGCTTTATGGATTTTAGTTTTGTTAGAGAAAGAAAACTTATTAGAGGAATAGAATGTATAACCACATAGCTCACCACGTACACTTTTGAATCTCTTTGCATTTTCCTTCTCATGTTTCCAAAACTGTCAGCCCAGATATTTGCTAGACTATGATGAAGTGGGGTTGCCCTGACTTCAGTAGTGGAGTGACTATTTTGTCATCGTGTTTACAGGTAGTAGCCTGAAAAAAGAAAACCAAAATGCTGGTGGGGTGAAGGCTGACAGTCTTTGTTAACCAGATGTTAGCCTGTAAAATTTTAAAGGTGACAGGCAGTTTATTGAGAAGCTATTGAACTTGAGCATGGCAAAGTTGAAAACTGTCTTGTTATATACTGGACAGCTTACATAGATCTGCACTTGTGATGTTCTGTGGTGGATGCCACATGTCATCTGTGGAAAAGAAGATGGTTGCCAGAAGACTTTGTATTCTTGGTGCAAATGTGAATCTCTGTTTTTCCATTGCTCCCGAGAGCTGCGTGTTCAGTTGGAGAAGCAGTGATTCCTATGAAAGATTTGCCAGGTGAAAAAATATGTACATATTTTATACGTAATACAGAAAATTGCTTGTTTCAGGTACTGAGCAGTACAGTGAGTATACAGGCTATGCAGAAACTTACCGGTGGGCAAGAAGCCATGAAGACAAGACCCCAAGGTAAAGTTCCACATAAATATTTCAAGTAAAGGAATAAATAAAAGTTATAAATTGGCAAACTTGGTGTTTTAAGTATTTCCTAGCATGTGTCTTATAGAGAATTTGACTGTTTGAACCTGCTCTCTTCAGTAGCGCCAACAAGCTAAGAAAGTTCTCTAATATTAATAATGAAATATTAATGCTAATAAATGGTACCTGCCAATATGTCAATTCTTAAACCAATGTATTTTACAGTTACATGTATGTAATCCAATTTTTTGTTAAGATACTGACTGAACTGTGGATTGTAATGTCAGAAGAAGTTTGACAGTGATACCTCAGGTGCCACAGTGCAGCTGATATGAAGCAAAGTAAGACTTAATATCATGAATCTGAGTAGAAAGCTCTGAGCTCTTGAATTTACGTCTCCAACAATGTTATCATAGTGTATACACAAAATTACTAATTTGGTATAGAAACATACACAATGTACTCTCATTTAAATGTTGGAGGAAAACGAGAGCCAAAGTCCTTTTCTTTGACTTTGCGGTGTTCTTATGTACTTAATAAATAATGCTGTGTAATTAGATTTGTTTCACATTTACGCCCAAAGTCTAGCCAGAGTATTTGTGAATTTGTAGGGAGACCTGTCTCATTTTGATGCTGCCTTTATTCCTGACCCACAAAGAAAAAAAAAAGTGCTCCATTGTCTGTTATGAGCTCACATTTCTAGCTTGTAACAGAGAAGCTCTGCAGGGAATTGCTCATTTTGGGTCATAATTATATGGCAAATATTAAACAACTAATGTTATCTACTTCTCTCTTCCCTCCAATTTTAGGGATGAATGGCAGCGACGCTACACTGAAATCGTTGCTATAGATGCATTTCACTTCAGACGTTTCCTTGATCAGTTTGGTCCGGAGAAAATTAGAAGAGAGCTCAACAAGGCCAGTAACTTCTTACAACGGCCTGCAGTCTAAGGCTGTTTCATTAATGTTTATAGTATCTTTTCAAATATTTTGGTATTCTCTTCAGCTAAGGAAGTACTTGCTTACTTGTGTCTTTTATAAAAGGTGTACTTTTCAGGGTTTTGCTGTCCAATGTTACAGCATAAGCTTGTCAGAATGACTTTATCTTTTGATACGCTATTCAAAGGTGTATTTTATTTAACTTTCAAAAATATAAATCAAATTTGGATATATGTTTTGTTAACTCTTCCCTGTCCTGCTTCTAAATTATAGTTGTAAGTTCTTTTCCCATGACTGGCTCTGCTGAATCCTACTCAGCCATCCAGTCAAGGTGGAGAAGGGAGTGCCTCATGTTTCGACATGGTGACCGTTCATAAATACCATGCCACTTGCTTTTCTTCCACCGCTCTTGTTTGCTCTTGGAGTATTGACATATTACCCGAGAGTTTATCTTTTTATATATTGATATCATCTTGAGATCAGGTCCAGCTGTTCATAAATCTTCTATATTTATTTGCACAATAGCTCTAAGACCTTTTGCAACTGAGTATGTATATAAACATGCCAGTTAGAGCCTGCAGTAATGGGCATGTTCAGAAGACTGATAAATCCAGGCCAATTTTAATCTTTTAAACAAAACTTTTAGACTGACATTCAGCAACAGCTTGCTTCCTACTAATAATTCTTACACATTACTAATCATTATCACTGTGTATTCAAAGCATTGACCTTACCCTGCATTAGCTGTGTGTATACAAAATTGCATGGTTACGGAATGGTCCTTGATAGTTGTAGTCATCAAGGTTGCCAGGCTGAAGAGCTCTTTGACCAGGGAAGCTGGAACTGCAGTGGGTGTCTTTTTTCTCTCCCCTGTCCTCCTTAATTTGGGATCTTGTCCTTAAATAAAATATTTGAGTTTCTAGATGGTTCCCAGCCCTTGGTCTCTGCCCTGCATGTTTGAGAACATGGGGTTACTGTCCCAAGCCACGGCAGGTACTTTATCATGTTGCATGGCTGAGATTTTTCATATTACTTGTTTTTCTTCTTGCTTTGCTGCTGCTTCTTTTCTTGAAGCTGAAGCAGTATTTTCCCAGTTCTTGAGGTTGTACTTTTTCAATGACTAGTAATTGCCATCAGTGAGCTGTTTATAGTTCTGAGGCCTTAGCTTTCTGCCAATGTTTTCAAGGCCTTTGCTGTTATCCCGTGCATAAATTTTATTTCCTAACAAAAGATGCCTGGTATCAATCTCCAGTTCACATAGCAAATTCTCATAAGTTAATAAGAAGGCTAATGGGCCAGAATGAGGGCCTTGCATGGCTGGTATATGGCATAGGTAGTGGAAGGTCTGTGGCCTGTTACAGCCGTGGCCAATGCTATTTTTACTGGGCAGTTGAGTACAAGAATGCTCATACAGTTATACTATATTAGTGTGCTTATGTTTGGCTTCAAAACATGCTAATGATAAAGTCTGCTTAGTGTGCTTCTATGTTTATAGATGCCTCGGCTTTAGCTAGGGTGTTAAATGTAAAGGTACAACACTACCATTGTTGAAGTTTCCTGCTTTCTGTAGTATAGGACGGTATAGAATGATATAGTATGCATTTTAAATAAATTCAAACATAGGGCAGTGTGTTCCTAATTCTCAGCCGGAAAGGAACTATACTGGAAAGCTAATGCTCCCCCCGCCCCAGCCCCCCGAAATGATGTACAGTGCTGAAGGACTAATTTAATTTAGTCATAAAACCTTAGCATCTTGACTAAAGTAACATTCATCAGCTTGTTTCTTCATGGTTGGTAATGAAATTAGCCCTGAAAAAGACAGTAAATACATTTTGTAAACTTCGGTGATATCTCAGTACAAAATTCAAATTACCTACTCTAGTGAATTTATGATCTGCCTACAATTTTCAAAATTATTGATTAGGTTTGGATTTTTAAAACAAATTATGGTAGATCTATGCAACTTTTATACAGTGTTGGTTTGGCTGATGTTGTTTGATGAGGGCTGATTGGTATTTAAAGAAAATTTTAATCCTGAGTTAATTCTGTTTACTACAGTAAAAATTTCATTATGTTTATTGGAAGTTCTATAATATTTTAACAAATCAAATATTTCTGAATGTACTGTGGTGGGTTTTTTCAGTTTGATTTGAAATTAATATTAACCTTAAGATTTTTCTGTGGGTGAAAACAAGTTGATGGAATAAGCTGCACCTCTGTTTCTATTATGATTTAATAAATCAGGACTCAGTAAGCACAGTATATGCACACAGACTTTGAAATACAAGTGTATTATGTATTAGTAGACACAGCTCAGTGTCCATTTGTTTCCAGAGGTTCTTTTGTTTGTCTGTTATTTTGTTAGACATTAGGAAATGATTGAAACAACTTAAAAACTTAAAAACTCTTCTTACAACTTGGATTTTCTTATAAGCCTATATGATTTCTCCTTTATAAGATCCATTTGTCTTAAAGAACTAGATGTTCACTCTTGGTTAGTTTTCTCAAAAGGTAGCTATCTGAGGCTGACCCTTGGTTCTGGTTTAACCCATACTCAGAAAACAAGATTAATATTGTCTAAAGTCAGCTGTTCAGACTAAGAAAAAAACCAAACCAAACATTGTATCTGACTTCAGCATTAAGACTTGGCAGATACACATGTAAGAGATGTCACGGCGTCATCCTTGCTAGCCCCTTGAGATTATTGCCTAATAAAGACTCTCGCTAGCAATAACTTTTCCAGTTGCAAGTTCCGCTTTCCAAATCCTAAGGAACGACTGACTTGTAATTGGGCTTGCAATCCTACTCATAAATGTCATTAAGCCTATTTTAATGGTCACTGATTGAA
>VZTL01007361.1:0-17747 GCA_013400535.1 Scopus umbretta
AGTTTCGATATTATTTCTCATCAAATGTAGAGTATTTCCCTGTCACCATTTGTGCTCTGTCAGCTGCATTACAGCCACCCTGGATTTGAAAGAAGGTAAGTAAAAATTTGTGGAAAATAAAGTCTAAAGTAGTAAAAAAAAGCATATACATTTATAATGTATAAAAGATACCTAAAATACAAATTCTCATGCTCCAGTTGATAGATGAGCTGTCTAATCAACGCCTGGACGTAACTTAAGTGCTCTCATTAGTGTGAAGACCTTCAGGCTAAATAAGACTAAATCCCTTAAAAATTGCTTCTGCAATAGAAAAATCCCCCTTACCATTTTCCTCTGCCTAAATCATATCAATTAAAAAGAGAGAGAGGGAGGGAGGGAGGGAGGCGTTTTCACATGACTTTGTTTTAACTGACACTCAAAAAACTATCTTCTGAATCCAATTTAAAACGTTTCAGCAAAAAAGTTCATTAGCAATCATAGAAACAAAAAACCCCATGCTCAGTTTAGTTTCTCTTTCACTTTAAACCTGGATCTTTAATCAGCGCTAAGGCATATAATGCCCATTGAATCCTTTACCTTAACTTTTTTTTCCCCCAAGCCCAAATATTTAATCAACACTGCAGTTTTACATTAAATTATAAAATTTAGCAAAACGAGCCTCCAGAAGAGCAAAGCGTGTATTTTATTTGCAGCGGGCTGAGAAGGGACCCCCCCGCCCAACCCCCGAATTTCAATTTGTCCTGACAAACCATTGGGTATTAAATTCTAAAGGCATGCAGAGTGCATAAAGAACTGATGGCTTGATTAGCTCTTGTGGTGCAATTGAAGGAGCTGTCTCTCTCCCTGCTTCTCCATTTTGAGAAACACTTTGATCTCCGTTCAAGTCAATTCATGAACATCAACTGACAAGACTGCATGAAACACCCCAATGGTTAGGCCCAAACTCGTAGCAAACTATTTGGTTTCATTAAGGCTTCAGGAGAAGTGACCAGTGACAGTCCTTTCATTCAGAAGCCAACAGGCAAGTGACTATTTAAACTTTAACGTGCACAATGTACTGCTGAAGGCCGCTACACCTATAGTCAGTCACTCAAGTATGAATGCCTTTACCTACTATTTTGTGACATGTGAACTACTAAGTGCAGCTGCAGTCTCATTAATGCATTTGCCCAGATTTGTTTGCAGGACAACAGAGATGATTCACAGTATTTCTGGTGGGAGAAACAACTGTATCTTCAAAGGAAGGTAGAAAAGCAGGTGCTTTATAAAAGCCAGCAACTACAAAAAAGATGCATTTTTAAATGCAGTAATTTACTAAACATTTCCACAAACATCGCAGAAGTATTATCCATTCCAGCTGAAAATATAAAAGAACTGGAACCACATCACCCGCAAAATGCAGAGTCGTCGGTCCGGTTTCACGCTTTGCTACAGTAAACTATTTGCACATCACTTTCCCCCTTTTTCAGTTGCTCTCTCCAAAGAGTCCCACTTCAAAGAGTTCATTTTTGCACCAGTTCCTGTCACTGCAGGTCAGAAACACTAAAGTGGAAAGTGGCTGCAGTGCCGTGGCACAAAGAGTCTCTGCGGCTGAAATCAAACAAAGCCCAATTAAACTAATCATAACGTCCCAGTGAACACAAGGAAGCTCACCTGGTATTTCTGGACTTCTTGTGTGAATTCCCAACTCTACTCGGTACTTGGTACTATAATTACCCTGACCAAAATACTGTGAAATTACTGCTCTGATCTACTAATGGCTGCAAAAAATCAAGCCGTTGTGGTTTCATGCCAAGGGGCCGTAGCAAGGTGGCGCAATGCTTTCTGACAGAGACGACAACTTCTAAAAACTCAAAAGGGAAAATTAACGGGATGTGGTTTATGTTGCCAAGGACTGTTCATTAATTACCAATTTAATCACTGCTGGAGGCATGACATTACAAAAATCTGGCTGAAAGTTCTAATAGATTATGAAGACCACCTAAGAAGAGTGACCAAGAAATGTACAAAACAATTAATACTGTTTCACTGCTATCAAAGACACTCAGATTATTTTACATCAAGTGAAGCAAAAGAATTAGTAGCTTCACAGTGCCACCACTAGGAACTGTAAATACAATGGCACACAATTAGTAATGCACATGTGACTTTTCGTTCAAGGCATATATCCTTGGGAAAGCCAGAACATGATAAGGAGAACAAAAGAAACATTTTTAAATGAAATGAATAAAGATTTTAACTCTACCCTTGTGCATGCTGAGCAATAACAGAATAGGCAATGCAAAATACAACTCTAAGAAATGGCGATATCATCCTGGGATTCACAACAGCATGTACTGAACATCCACACAGAAAACGTCCACAGTTATTAGCAAGGATAGAAAAAGAGCATTCCAGATGCTAAGAAACCCAGGTCTCGCTTCGTACACAAAGGGAAAGCTCTGAAACACTTAAGACCTTTTTTTTGCTAATATTTATAAACAGGTAGAAGATGCTTAAGTTTTTGAACTAATGCTGTTCAGACGACCTTAAAATTCAGTTAATAAATCGACAGCCTATTTTCTGTGGGCGTGCAAGTTAATGTTAGCGCTGCAGACTACACAGCCCCTTGAATTTACATCCACATAATAAATAACCACATATTCATATATTTAGGCCGGATGCTTAAGTGGTGTAAATAGATACAGCTTATGAAAATAACAGCAAAAAAAATTCACCTGAGAATCTCAAGCATTTATATCTAAACCTCAAAGTGTGTAACATTTGTCTTGCATTATCAAAGGTTACATTTTATTCATGAAATCCCTCCTGGTATAAAACTGATCGTGCATACTAATTCTTCTTAGAAATAGAGTTTACTTGCACTAATTGATTTATTTTCCCAGCTACGTCAGGAAGTTGTCTATAGCAGTATTTTTGTACAGTGAAATGTCACAACTTGATGGTAAGAAAGTGCTTAAACAGATCAAATATGAAGTGAAAAGATGTAGAACCTTCTTGGAAAGTTATGGATTATTTTTATTTTTCATGTATTGAGTAACATTAAATAAAACAACTCGTTTGTTCTTGCCATCAAGGAAATGAGATCAGGCTATCTCAACCTTAGCACATCGTTATAAAGAAGTAAATATCAGTTCAGTTGTGTTTTTGAAGTGTTCAGTCAGCAGGTCCAACCTTCATTTAAAGAAAAGTATATTGTAAAACAGCTACAAAACTTGGAACGCTCATGAAATGTAAATACTATACAGCACAGTCTTATCAGCTTAAACCATATTTAACCACTTTATAGTGGCATACAGACAAGACATATAAATGAACAACAGGGAATAAGTTACCAAAGCTCAGGGATTACCAAAATAATGTTCAATCTTTTTACCAGTTAGATGGTAACTGCTTCTTTGTAATCTCAGGAAGATCTAGTGATCATATCTAAATCTGGTCACAATTATCAGCACAACAGACTAGTCTTTTTTCAATCAATATTTTCCAATTAATAGTAAAAGAACAAGGTTGCCACCTGCAAAGTCCTACACCTCAATAAATTCATGTTAGATGTTTAATTAATAAAGATCAGCTTTTCTCTCTTTGTTTTTTAAGAAAAACAAGACAGGAATAACTTGGGAGTGTTTCCTTAAATGAATTAACGTTGCCACCTCAATCACAGACATTTATTTTCCAACTGAGGAGACTACCAAAAAAAATTCACTGATGAGCCAGATGCTTTTCCTAATGCAACAGAAGGAGAGATTCTGGTCTCACGTAGAAATAAAAATTACTGAATAAAGCTATCTGGTACTCATTTTCAAGAACCTGTTAAAATATTTGGAGAAAAGAATACTTGCAATGCTAACTTGAGTTTAAGACATCTTTCAGTCAAATTAAAATATCCTATTTTTGTTGTCTACTGTGAATTTGCATTCTGTGCCACTTCTGATCATGTTCACTAGAGTTTAATTTTTGGTCACATATTAGAGCGGAACAGTTAGGAGCTTATTAGCTCAGAGGGGCAGCAGATTATTGCAGGACATGATCAATAAGTGGGACCATTTATTAAAGCTTTTTCCTGAACATTTAAAATAATGCTTTATGTTCATTTTATTGCAGCTGGCATATCGTGCATCTGTGCAAATAAAATTAAAGTAAGAGTATACAAACTCAACTCCTTTCGGATTTTGTCACTTTCTGAAGCTTTTCTAAAAAGACTTCCATTTCCACTAGTCCACTGTGGATGCAAAGAAAGTTACCATTTTGCACTCAAATATTTATGAAAATGAAAACTAATGGGCAAAATGGACTGACACCTGAAGTAGAAAGAACTTATTAAATATGAATTAGATACAGCTGCAACAAGTCCTTTGAGCAAGGGAGTAATAAAAAGTAATATTCTGAGCAGAAAGAAACAATCTCATGGCATAGCCTGTTCCTGCTGCCTTCTGTATACAGTGTTTGCATGTTTGGAGGTAACAGCTTTTTGGTGAGGTACTTTGTATCTGCAAATTCTACTACAAAAGCTGAATATATACACTGCTCTCTCAAACCCATTTTTTTTTACATTTAGGCAGCTATAGCTGTCATTCCACTTGAATAAATATGAAATAATGGTAGCAGAGATAAGCAAACCCAAATCTTTCTCTGTATAGAAAGCAGGCAAGCAACAGTTGCATTTAAGCACAGCAGCAGCAGCGTCAGGGTTTCTCTCTGAAAACACCCCCTCAGTTTATATTACGTTGGTTTTAAATACTTATCGTATAAATGGAGTCCCTCACAATTTTTAGTGTAGTCATCCTCAGAATGCTGCTGCGAAGAATTACTGTTTTCCTATTTCACAAGAGGCAAAAGATGGAGCGATTCCCTCCGGGTATGATGCTATTGAACTCCTGCATCCCAGAACCCATGCTAGATCCTAAATATGCAAAATTTTTGGCTGAATCCATACGAGGGGCCCAGTCCTGCACCTAAATTCACCAAGGAGGAATCCTTAGCTCAAGAAAACCCCAAATAACTTCAGGAATAATCTATGACCCGTGTTAGGAAGTAAACACATCCTTTGCCAGATGAGGACTATTTTTCATGAATTCCATGCTATACGGCATTCTCTGCTAAAGCCATTCACCATGCAAAAACAAGCTAAAAGAATTTGACACATGATTTGGGAGATGCCAGAAATAAAACTACTGAGCACAATCTTAAATTTCATCCCCTCTGTATCCTTTAGAATAGAGTCTTGTCATGGCACCACCTTTTACTGTCCCCTGATATTCAGCCCAGATCTGAGCACTAGCCAGTGGTGTTCAATACTTCGGTTTATTTATTTTCACTGTTCAGTACATAGGCCCATCAATATGTAGCACCATTCTTTACTCCACAATATTCAAATCTTGCTCTGTAGACAGAATTATTAATTTCTGCAAGGGCTTTTCTACAGTGCTCATCACTACGGTATTTAAGTGCCTCAAAAGCATTAATCACATTCCCTTCTCACAACACCCCGTGGTGGTGTTATTACCCTGTTCTTTGGATGAGAACTGAGATGGAGAGATCCAGCTAAAAGGATCTAACACTGGGTGCTCACTCTGGGAAGCCTATTACCTGGCATTTTTTCAGTATACTAAGCTTTATGCAGCCCTTTTTATGCGTCACAAGCACAGCTCCAGTTGATTTCCCTGACAGACCTCTATGCTCACGACATCTGCAAATCAAACCTTCACCTCAAATGGCAATCCAGAAAGGAAGGATACACAATTAATGATCACTTGGAAGATGTTTTGTTCAAAAGACTTAGCAGTACTGATCAGGAACTGATCAGGAGGCAAAGGCAGCATTACATTTAATTCTTTCAAGAACCTTAACCGTGACCTCATCCTTTTGCTCCTTGCAATCCCTGCTTCTTTTGCCGCACACCTTCCAAATTCAGCAACCAAAAGGACAGAGGTTGTCCGGACAAACAGCCTTCTACATCACCTCAATCCTCTGAGCTAAATGAGACACAATTGCTTTGGGAAAAATAGTATGTGAACACAAGACTGCATCATAATGCGTATACACAAAGGAGGTTAATTAAAGTTGCCTGTGCATTTCTTAACTCCTAATTCCATTCTCTGTAATCACACTGACTCCATAACCATAGCCATTTGAGTTTACAGAGTAATGACAGCTGCAGTAAATTTCCATTCTTTACGTGGATCAGTCATTAAAGAAGAATAAGACAGACATTTTACCACCAGCCTTTGCAGATATTTGCTGACAGTGGAGTTATGCTGAGACTCCACTCCATGTTCTGCACGTGAGGGTTCTGTGCTGCAAAGACCTTTTAGCCCTGTGACTCCTGAATATTTCCCACTTGTTGTGGTCCCTCTAGCCTGCCACTTTGCCAGTTAGGTTGCACAGACCAGCTCCAGTCTCCCTGCCTTTCCAACATTTCATTCCAGCCAAGCTGCCGCTGCTAACAACCATCCTACAGGTTGATATTTTACACCATCTGGTGGGAGCAGATATATCCCTTCTAGCTCTGTGATATTCATCATGAGAAAAGGTGAGTTAAATAAAAATGAGTAAGCTAATAAAAAGGCTCCCCTGGTTAAAAGCTAAGTGATTACAGCTGCTGTACCAGATTGGAAATGACAGAAGCATCTCGTAAAAGGGTCACTACATGCACACCTACATCAAGAAAGCAAGCAGAAAGGCTGAGCTGTTTATAAATCTACCATAGAGAAATGGATCCATGAGGGGATCAGTAACTCTGTTCACAGAGCTCTTAAGCTAATTCTTCCAGTCTCCAAAAGGCTGCATCAATTTTAAGGACATATCTATGATCCTCCCAAACCATAAACATGTTTTCAAGGAGTTTCTGATCAATGTGGTCTCTTTTTAGCCTTCAAATACCTGCCTACAGGCTTACATACCTCCATACAGGCTAGCATGCATACGGCTTGCAGATTGAAGGCTTCTGAGAAGCACCAAATGAGCAGACCTAACAGTGAAAAAAATTCCCTACCCTGCAAGTAGGGAAGAAATGGGAGAAAAGAAAAGGGGCTAAAATGCTACAAATAGAGGACGCAAGCAGAGAATGACGGGACTAAATGAGGTGGGTTGAACAGGAATGGAAGATGATGGGGCAGAAGGCACAGAGGGAAGATGTCTAAGGGAAGAAAGAGTAAAGAGAATGGCTGTTAAGAAAGAAAAGTTAAAAAGGAGAAGGGGAACTGAAATGGCCAGGGCAGACAGCTAGAATACAGCCTGAGACAGAAAAGAACAAGACGACACAAACTAAAGAAGGGGAAGAGGATACAGCTTGGGATGCAATGAGAAATACATGATTCGGAGGAAAATGGGATTGAGTTAACAGGTATGCGAGCAAGTTCAGTGCCTTAATCCTCTGCTCCCACAACTTCATAAATTTCTGAGTTAAAAAGGAAAAAAAAAAAGTAAAGCAAGTGAGAATACTGACATGGACCTAACTCCAGAGCACAAACATAAGAAGATGGAAGCACACTGCAGCAAGAACGAAGACTCAAAAAAAAGGGGGTAAACAGCCAAGAGAATGGATACATCATGGGAAAACAGCCAGTACTTCATGAGAGACCAGTTAGTGGTCAATAAAGAGACAACAGAGGTTTAAAAAAACAAGGGGAAAAGAAAAAAAAAAAAAAAAAAAAAGAAAAGCAAGCCCAGAGTACATGACTACAGAAAAAAACCCACAATATTGATTCCACCAGAGGAAGGGTAAGGCTTAGGCTGCAAAAGGTCTAAGGTATTTGCTGTACGCTTAGAGGAGAAACAGGAACACTCTTTTTTTTTTTTTTTTTTTCAAAAAGACTTTTACGAAAACAAATCAGGTGACCAAATACCAACTAACCTGTATTTATGACCATGGAACAGACTTGGAAATTTCCTCCCTTTTGTTGACCTCAAGCAGCAACACAAGCCCACGCACTGTATATTGTTTTCACTTGTTTACTAAGAAAACAATGATTCATAGTTCTCATGACAAATGTGAAGTGGTAACAGCAAGGCCTACAAGGCAAGATTTTCAAAAGTAACAAATAACTCTGCAGGCTTAGCTTAGCTGGGGTGACTGATTTTCAGAGCATGCTCTGAAAGACTGGGCTGCTTAAAGTTCTTTTTGTGAAAGTATCAAAAAAAGGTGCAATTACAAACTTCAAGAGTCACTTTTGAAAGTATTGGCCCTGGACTAGCTCTTTAAAGTTTTCTTATTTAAAACTAGATCTTCCTATTTTAAACCATTTTCTTTTTAATCCCTCTCAATCCATCCCAAAAATGAGCCTAGTCCAGTTCCCACTACTAAATGCTGATTCTCATTAACATAACTCTCATTTGGATAACACACTACTAGACATTACTGTGCACTGACACATACAACACTGCTTTGAGTCAAGGTTCTTATTATTAACCTTAATGACCAGAAAACACTGAACGGAAGTAGGTCTGTACTATTTTCCAATAATCAAATAAGCAATGACCTGTAGTAAACTGGCATAACTACATCAAATGGAAAGGTCTCTCCATGAAGATCACATGTTAAAGAAAACCAGAAATCAATGTATTTTACCTTATATCTATATATGTTGATGCATACATACATCCCTGTGCTGGTTTTGGCTGGGGTAGAGTTAATTTTCTTCATAGTAGCTAGTACGGGGCTACATGTTGGATTTGTGTTGTGCTGAAAATACGGTGTTGATAACACAGGGATGTTTTAGTCCCTGCTGAGCAGTGCTTACACAGAGCCAAGGCCTCTTCTGCTTCTCACCCCAACCAACCAGCCAGCGGGCTGGGGGTGCACAAGAAGCTGGGGGGGGACAGAGCCGGGACAGCTGACCCCAGCTGACCAAAGGGATATTCCATACCATGTGAGGTCATGCTCAGGATATACAGCTGGGGGAAGAAGAAGGAAGGGGGGTATGTTTGGAGTGATGGCGTTTTGTCTTCCCAAGTAACCATTGCATGTGATGGAGCCCTGCTTTCCTGGAGATGGCTGAACACCTGCCTGCTGATGAGAAGTAGTGAATAAATTCCTTGTTCTGCTTTGCTTGTATGTGTGACTTTTGCTTTACATATTAAACTGTCTTTATCTCAAGCCATGAGTTTTCTCACTTTCACTCTTCAGATTCTTTCCCCCATCCCACCGGGGGCGTGTGAGCCAGCGGCCGTCTGGTGTTTAGTTGCTGGCTGGGGTTAAACCATGACAGGCATCGTTCAGAACATACACATGCATGGATATATATAACATATGTACAATATGTGTATATGTTATATACTGCTTTATATAACCTATATTATTATATATCAACTTTATATATGAAATATGAATACTATACCAGCCTCCATTAAAGACACCCCCCTTTCACAGTGCATGCTGCCCACTGAAATGCATTAGGAGAATGTTGGGCTTGGTAAGCCAAGCACTCAAAAGTTAGAGTATGTTGAAATTACACTAGCTGTACAACCTTGCATTGGTTCTCATCTTGTCATTGCATAACTCATACTTTTTTTTCCTATAGGATACTTGTCTTTTTCAGTGGCCATGACTGACAGTGTTCAGTGAATGAACAACTGTTCAGTATCTCACTTTATCCTCATCATTCACTGTCTGCCCTACACCTTATTTAAAATATACCATTTAAACTTTTCTCTGAACGCAGAATTATTCATTTCTTCCAGAGCATTTCTGTGGCACTCTTCACTATCGTATCTAAGAGTTTCAAAATTACATCTCCACATCACCCTTCTGAGCTGAGGAACTTTTGTTATTCTTACGTTACAGTCAACTTAAGTCAAAAGTGCCCATTACCTGCCTGCGCAGAGCACCCAGGATTTCAGAGCAGACAGGACCTTTTGTTCACTTGGTTTCCTTGACTTGGCTACAGCTAGGTGCATTCAAAGCTTCCAGAAATCAGTCCCCAAGAATCTTGGGTTGGAAATCAGAAATCAAGGAATCTGCTATCTTGAGTATGCTGGGTTGAAAGCACCTTCCCAACATTGTTAAAGAGCTTCTCATAGAGGCAGCAAGAAACTTTGGCTCTGCAGAGTAGCCCTAAAAGACTGCCGTTCCCTTTCCTGCAGGCCTCTAATTAATTTTTCAGCTTCCGTAATGAATCAAGTAAGGTCCCATGGGCAATCCAGCTGCCTGAACTATGCAACCCTGACTCCCACCCTGAAAACTCTGTCCCCATCTCCTATCCTTCAGCTGGTTTTCATGGCTAGACACAGTCTTTATTTTTGTCTAACTCCACATTGCCATCTACCCCCTTTCCATCTACTCGGGGCACCTCTCCTCTGCATGCCAGTGGGGTGGCTCCTTTTCCTCCTGTTTGGATTTCATCAGCAGGAGTTTGAGCATAGAAGAGAAAGTTTTACTTTCCAGTATTCTGATCTGCATCAGAATGGGCTGTGATCCTTAGGGGAGCAATGGTAAAAGATGCTCTTGCTGTGCTGCATCCATACAGTCAATTTTTACTCACACTTACCAACTTTTCTGAACTTCAAGGATCTTTGACAAGATTGTGCTATTAACACAACTTTGATTGTTTTGAAAAGATTTTTCAAGGGGATGGGACCTTCTTCCCATAAGACATTTTTAACATGGATAAACCAATGCTTTATAAAACAATGCTTTATTAACAACCTAATATAGAGGAACAGTTGAATAGGGTTTTTTTTAAGTAAAAAAATATATAAATACTACCCTGAGGCAGAGAGCTGAGGGGGAAAATTTCAGCTCAAACAATGAAATATTAGCGAAGTTGTAAAACCTTTGAAAATAGGAGCTTGTAATAAAAAATGTTGGGTAACTTCAATTACAGTTATTCCTGCCTGAGTTTTTGCCTATAGTATCCCTCCTTTAATGCTGTCTGCTTTATGAAAAACTAATAAAAAAATCCAAAGTGGAATTTATACCAAAATATACTAATCTAGGAAAAACTTAAATACAAAGTAATAAAAAACCTGCATATATATCATTATGTTGTCATTATACAAATAAGAATTGTCTGCATATATGAACATATTTTGAAGAAAAAAGAAGTGTCAGTTTGGGGAGAGGAATTGTTAAGAAAAAAAAAGTACAGCATGGATCCAAGACAGTTAAGAGAATGAAATTAGACATGTAAATCATTGCCTTCATTTTTTGATTGTATGATACCATTTATGTAAAAAGCAGAATCTGTCCCTCAGGACTAAGTTCTGAAAGATGTGAATCAGTGAAGATTCAAGCCTTTTTCTGTATCGCTATTTTTCAGTTATATTTACATTTCTAGTTGCCAATACATTCTCTAATGTGCAATAGTTAGAATCACAAAACCCGCGTTGCAAAGGTTTGCATAAAAATTAATTAGCTTTCATCTCCAGAGAGTATGCATCCTTCCAGGTCACTACGGAGGCCACTGGAGGTACAGCCATAGCTGCTTCAACACTGGGGCTCATTCCTCATCTCCACTTTCCCATCTCACCAGCATAATCAACTTTGGTGATAAAAAGAAATTGTTCCATCAACTCTTTTACAAAACTGTCACAAACAGCTTCATTCACTGCAACAACACTTATGAAGCAGCAAGTAGCTGACATCACAGGCTCAGGGAATGCATTTACATTAACTGAAAAAAGAGAAGTAATCAAAAATAGCATAAATTACTTCACTATCATTTAACAAGTAACTTTTGTTCTTCATCCTATTAGAAACCACAGTGCCAATCAAAGCAGGTGCTCCCAGACCCCTGTTTCCAGTGAAGTCTAAGGCATCTTTCTGTTGGCCATAACAGCAGGAGAAACAGGCTTTAAAAGTGAACTAAGGCTATATGACACATCAGAGCAATTCAGCATGGAAAAGAAATATTCTGCAAGGACATGCCCCCCACAAAAGCACATATAATAAATTTTAACTATATAAACTGCCATACTGGCCAATATTTCTTACATCATTCAGCTGCTTATTGCGGGCTGGGATGATTGTATTGGTTAGTTGCTTATTCCCTGCCTTTAAAGCTGCATCTCTTCTTGCTTGCTCAAGCAGAACTCTTGCTCGTTCTTTAAGTTCTTCCTGTCTTGACAACATTCGTTGCTTAAAAATAAAGAAATATAATTAACAGCAAGGCAGCCTCAGGGTACTTAATGTTTATACAGTAGTTAATAGCCGGGAGCCTTCCTATATAATAAAGATCAGGAGTCACATGGATTACAGCTTCATGAGGTGACAGAGCATTCTATAGAAATGAAAAGTAAAGATGATCAAGATGTAAAATTAAAAAAAAGTCACAGGCCTTTATAATGTAAATAAGAGTTCTCTCCCCTCCCCTTAAAACTTAATTTCTATCAACATCTAATGCCTTTAAACTGCAACTGTGGAAAAAAAATAATTGGCTTCATGGAAGCTATGTTAAACATGCTATGTGTTTACTTATTTACTTTAATATGTATGCAAATATAATGCTTCATTGGCTGCTTATATGGGTATCGCTCATTTATAACTTAAATTGAACATAAAGAGGTCGGGTACAAGGCAAAAAACCTGCCGAAATATCTGCTTCTACTTCATTTATGAATATCCACAAGAAAGTCCCTTCTTCATACACAACTGATTATATTGCAGAGTAGAAATAACAGAAGGGGGGCTTCTGCAAGGGCAACGTGAGCAGCTCCCATGCACATACACTCCCAAGTGCTGAATTCTTAGTCAACTGTGAAGACTCTGGGAAAATGTGTCTCTAAGCCTTTACATGAGGTAGAGCTGGGACAGATGTTGCAGGTTGCGCTCCTGCAACAACCACGTGGAAATTGAGGCAGTTGACTCTAACCATCAGTCAAGTGTTCAAGGTTAAGATTGAGGCTCACATCTGAGATTTTATTACCATGTGCAAAGGCACAGAAGATTAACAATAGAGAACCATCTTTAAAGCCTTTCAATTCCTTTTCTTGGCCTATTACACCTTGCACATGAAAATCTTTGTAGAGAAGACATCCAGTCTCATCCTGCTTTATTACTCTGTATGGGTCAAATTGTTCCCTTCTCATCCAGTACACAAAGATGATGATGAAGAGAAACTTCGTGAGACTTCAGTAATTAAAGAAAAGAAATTAGCTGGCTATGGAACTAATATTTGGCCACTATAAACCATCCATGGATTGCTTCTCTTGCAACAATGTGAATCTTTATGGCGTTTACTCAGGAAAAAATGTAAAAATATTTGAAGCAATCCACACTACCAAAAGCTATACTTTTTTCTTATCGGAGCCAATGGCACAAAGCTGAACAAAGCCAAAACTCAAGAAAGCTCTTTGCAGGCATAAAATTATAAGCATGCTTTGGCATTTTTGTAAATGGGGCTGATAACATTTTTTACATATTTTTCTGATGATACTATTTATTGATAATACCTAGCATTTATATAATGTTCGACTTTCATCCTCACAATAAATCTGCAATGTAGGTGGGCATATCCTTGTTATCTCTATAGAAAGGAAAATCATATTGCGTTAAGTAACGTGCTCGAGGTCACTCAATGAACAGCATAACTTAATATTCTGGAGTTTCTGCCTCACCACTGTGGGCTACGTTCACAAGGCCATGTGGTATCTCAGATAAGATTGGCAATACGTTTGGTATATTTTAAGCTATTCAAAACTTTATATTTTTTGAATATGGATCAATGAACTGGTAAGTCTTTTTCCAACTTGTGCTTCAGCATGCAATACTCAGAAGAAAGGTGGCAAAAGCCTTGAAACCATCTTCTTTGAGCTGGTTGAGAATACAGTGTTACTTCCTTTAATTGGAGAGAGATTGGAAAGATTAACAGTAGGACAACTCCTATAAATGAATTTTTCATGTAACAGCTCTTTTTCAGCATCACCTACTTTCAGTCAAAGTATTTATTGCCCAACAATAAAAATACACCGCCCACCTTGCCATTTCTACTGAAGATATGGTGTAATTCAAACGTGGAGGAAGAACTTGAAGAGCATCCCATCCTGACCCACAGGCACACAGAAAGTTTAAATTTCTTACCTGGGCTGTTTTTGCAGTTTGATCTGCATGATTTAAAGCTGTTCTGGCATCGTTGTCAGAATCAGATTCTGTTTGCCTCGGAGAAGCATGCGGTTTCTTTACAAGATCCGTATCCTTATTATAGGAGTATCCAAGCTTAGAAGTAGGAGATAATCTCAGCTTTGTGACAGGTGAACCAGGATCTGCTGTTGTGCTCTCTGTGGATCCTATAGGTCCCAGCTTTTCTTGCTCTGAGAAACCAATGGTACTGTCTGAGCTCTGATATCTCTTCTTGTCGTTATCTTCACAAGCAACTGTGGGAGACACGTCCTCTTTTTGATCACTGACATGTGCCAAGTCACTCAAGTCTAAAGTGTCAGCTATCAGCAATTTCTTCCTTCCTAACGTAGGCTGCGTTTGCACTGTATCTGTACTGGTACACTTCCCAATGTCTTCAGATGCTGAAGTCCTTCCAGAACTCTGCTGGGATTTTTGTGGATCCGTGTCACTTCGAGTCCTGCGAGAAGAAGGGGAAGCTGTGCTTGGGCTTAAATGGTCATCGGGAGTCTGATGCTCGCTCTCGGATTCACCAACACCACTGTCATTTACAAATACAGAGTCATCCTGAGAAGCAAAGTCTGCCAAAGCGCTGTCTGGCGGATGCAGCTCAGGCTCCCGGTTCAGGTCGTTCAGCTCTGCGTAGAATTTTTCCTGGTCGACAGAACTGTTTGTGTCTGTTTCATAGTTACCCACTTTGTATGTGCTTTTACTACTGTTCTCCTCTATTTGAACGACATTTAATTCTTGGCCACAGAAATGCGCCCTTATTTGATAGAGATAGGTCATAACAGTCAGTTTGTCAGGTATTGCTAATAAAACCATGTCAGAAGGTTCCAGCAATCGCGATATTCCTAAACTGGCAAACCCATCGTATGCCTTTAAAAACAGACAAAATAAAGATTACAATGCAGCAATTTCTTGTGTATCATAACATTTCAAGAACGCAAGTGGAAGTTTCAGTGAAAATAAGCAAGCCTACAATATATCCAGGANTTTCACTTTAATTTCTAAAAGCTAAACAGTTTGCAAGCCTCCTACTTTGTGAGGCCACATTGTCTTCTTTCTGCAAGTCCTTCACGTGAGTGGGCTTGGTGCATCAGGTTTTTCTAGTTTTGAAGAATTAAAGACGTTTCTCAATTTACAATTAATTATTACTATCCTGGATTAACCCTGGAAGACAATATTGTGTTTCAAGGAAGCCTTTAAAAAGGCCTCCTGTTAGTGTAGAGGCACTCAGTTAAAGCGCTCGGACTTCGCCCCCAGTAATTCTGCAGCTCCTTTTCACCCTCTTCTGAACAGGTCTAAAATGTTCACGGTTCTTTCTACGCTATTTTGAACAAAAACAGATGCTAAATTTAAAACACGGATGAGAACCTGTCCTTTTCCAAGGAAACAATAACACTGGCTGGCTTCAACTCTACCCCAGTTTTACACTATTACCTTAATTTATATAGTTTTAGAAGGGTGGAAGAAAGAAAGAAAAGAGAAATCAAGTATGATTTTTTTATCCTCTTGGTTTTCATACTAGTAAATGTTCAACGGTGAGTTAGAATGTGGGTCTGGCCTGGTCAGCTCATGGCAGACCCAGTTATTTTACTTTGAGAAAAGGAGGCATTCCCATTCCCACTACAATATACTGGAGTCATTCCTTACTGAAGGGTCAAATAGTTTTCATTTCAGCCACTTTTCAAATTCTGCTTCTGAGAGCTGAAGTTTATCTTCCTGAAATTTTGTATGATTCCCCTCATGCTCAGGTATAACTTGCTAAAGCATTTTTTGTGAAGTAATTTTTATAGCTCTATAACAAATGATTCAGAGAGTTTATGTAGACACACAAATTATTGGAATAATTTATTTTTAAGCCCTTCTGGCTCTGCCTGTACAAAATGATTTGGGCTAAAATCATTGCTGGTCTTTGTGGGGTATCATTTCTTGGGAAGGTTTATTATGAGAGATTGTTATGCCATTTGTAAGAGCAGAGCTGTGCTTAGACATAGGAGTAGCAGTGGAAAACACTAATGTTGTATTTGCTGATACAAAGCTCCAGATGGAGCAGAATAGCAGGAAAATGATGGGTGGGAAGCAAAGAACTCGGATGGCAAAAGAGGGACAGCTGCCATTTACCTGGTCTTGGGACACAGAGTTGGCGGAGCAGGATCAGGCTGGATACGGAGAAGAGGGAGACAAGAGAAGTGGAACTGAACAGACATGAGGAGCACAGAGAAAGAAGAGTTAAAGGAGAGCGGTGCAGGGATTTGGGTGGGCAGCCTACGCCATGGCAGGTACCAGGAACGATGAATGCTCATATGCCAGCAGAAAACAGGTTGAGTATGAAAGCATAGCAAGCCAGCTGTGTTGTCTTGGGGACCAAAGGTAACACCAGGATTTGTTGTTTGATTAAGTGGGTCAGTGCTGATTCAGTGGCATAAATAACCTGTTACCCCACACTGAAGGCAGCAGGAGTTACCATCTGAAGAATGAAAGGACCTAAGGATGGGCTTAGCAGTCCACGGCAGCCAAAGTCCATAGACATGACACACTTAAACTCTTAATTTCTTATTTATATGNCATCCTGAGAAGCAAAGTCTGCCAAAGCGCTGTCTGGCGGATGCAGCTCAGGCTCCCGGTTCAGGTCGTTCAGCTCTGCGTAGAATTTTTCCTGGTCGACAGAACTGTTTGTGTCTGTTTCATAGTTACCCACTTTGTATGTGCTTTTACTACTGTTCTCCTCTATTTGAACGACATTTAATTCTTGGCCACAGAAATGCGCCCTTATTTGATAGAGATAGGTCATAACAGTCAGTTTGTCAGGTATTGCTAATAAAACCATGTCAGAAGGTTCCAGCAATCGCGATATTCCTAAACTGGCAAACCCATCGTATGCCTTTAAAAACAGACAAAATAAAGATTACAATGCAGCAATTTCTTGTGTATCATAACATTTCAAGAACGCAAGTGGAAGTTTCAGTGAAAATAAGCAAGCCTACAATATATCCAGGATTACAGTATGGGTTCAACTCTTATTACTTATTATTGTTTTGGCTTCATTACAGAAGTTCAGTAGTTACTATTTTTTGTACCACAATCCAATCTGAACTCATCGATTTTTCCTGATGGTTTCTAGATACCTCCCAGGGTATCTTCATAGCAATGCAAATCAAGAGCAAATGACCAGTAAAGATACTTAACTGGCATTGTTTGAAATATTTTTAACATACTACCATACTGTAATATAATCTTTGGTTACTCACAATGATGCTACTTTCACGAGTAAAAAGATATTCATGAAACTGCAACTTAAAAGCCCTTCTGTTTGCACTAAGAAAATGTATCAGTATCTTAAACGGTTCTTACTCAAGTAGCAGGAAACAAGCAAATAAAAAAAGTGTAAGAGTTGGACCAGAAAAAAGCAACTAAGGATGGCTTTCTAAGATAAGGAACAAAGATATATGAAACACAACACTAATGCAGCTCGGGCTTTATCACTGGTGATCAACCTTCTCCCTTCTACTGGTCATGTAATTCTAGTGATTTGTGTTGATGAAAACCTATGTCCAGATAGCCAAAAAGAACATCACCACAGATTACTTGATACAAAACACAAATTGTATTAATCCAGCAAATAAATTATGCAGCTTTTCAAAAACATTTGTTGATGCTAAATTTACAAGAATAAGAGAGTGAATTTCAC